>JAWNLU010000429.1:0-113724 GCA_035042165.1 Drosophila kuntzei | reverse complement strand
GCGGCGGCGGCGGCGGCGGCGGCGGCGGCGGCGGCGGCGGCGGCGGCGGCGGCGGCGGCGGCGGCGGCGGCGGCGGCGGCGGCGGCGGCGGCGGCGGCGGCGGCGGCGGCGGCGGCGGCGGCGGCGGCGGCGGCGGCGGCGGCGGCGGCGGCGGCGGCGGCGGCGGCGGCGGCGGCGGCGGCGGCGGCGGCGGCGGCGGCGGCGGCGGCGGCGGCGGCGGCGGCGGCGGCGGCGGCGGCGGCGGCGGCGGCGGCGGCGGCGGCGGCGGCGGCGGCGGCGGCGGCGGCGGCGGCGGCGGCGGCGGCGGCGGCGGCGGCGGCGGCGGCGGCGGCGGCGGCGGCGGCGGCGGCGGCGGCGGCGGCGGCGGCGGCGGCGGCGGCGGCGGCGGCGGCGGCGGCGGCGGCGGCGGCGGCGGCGGCGGCGGCGGCGGCGGCGGCGGCGGCGGCGGCGGCGGCGGCGGCGGCGGCGGCGGCGGCGGCGGCGGCGGCGGCGGCGGCGGCGGCGGCGGCGGCGGCGGCGGCGGCGGCGGCGGCGGCGGCGGCGGCGGCGGCGGCGGCGGCGGCGGCGGCGGCGGCGGCGGCGGCGGCGGCGGCGGCGGCGGCGGCGGCGGCGGCGGCGGCGGCGGCGGCGGCCGGCGGCGGCGGCGGCGGCGGCGGCGGCGGCGGCGGCGGCGGCGGCGGCGGCTGACGGCGGCGGCGGCGGCGACGGCGGCGGCGGCGGCGGCGGCGGCGGCGGCGGCGGCGGCGGCGGCGGCAGCGGCGGCGGCGGCGGCTGACGGCGGCGGCTGACGGCGGCGGCGGCGGCTGACGGCGGCGGCGGCGGCGGCAGCGGCGGCGGCGGCTGACGGCAGCTGACGGCGGCGGCTGGCGGCGGCGGCGGCGGCTGACTGACGGCAGCTGACGGCGGCTGACGGCGGCTGACGACGCGACTGACGGCAGCTGACGACGGCTGACGGCGGCTGACGGCGGCGGCGGCTGACGGCTGACGACTGACGGCAGCTGACGGCGGCGGCTGACTGACGGCTGACGACTGACGACGACGGCTGACGGCGGCTGACGACTGACGACTGACGGCTGACGACTGACGGCCGACTGACGGCTGACGGCTGACGGCAGCTGACTGACGACGACGGCTGACTGACTGACTGGCTGACGACTGACTGACTGACTGACGACTGACGACTGACGGCTGACTGACTGACGGCAGCTGACTGACTGACTGACGACTGACTGACTGACTGACTGACTGACTGACTGACTGACTGACTGACGGCTGACTGACTGACTGACTGACTGACTGACTGACTGACTGACTGACTGACTGACTGACTGACTGACTGACTGACTGACTGACTGACTGACTGACTGACTGACTGACTGACTGACTGACTGACTGACTGACTGACTGACTGACTGACTGACTGACTGACTGACTGACTGACTGACTGACTGACTGACTAAACCAAACTTACAGATTAGATTGGGACTGTCTCTTACATTCTGACCAAATATGGTCAAAGTCGGATTACTATATCATACAGCTATATGATATAGCTGACCGATTTCGACCAAATTGGTTCAGAATGTAAGAGACAGTCGCAAACATGCAATCTGTGAGTTTGATTTAGATATCTTAAGAAACAAAAAAGTTTTTCTTACTAAAGATTAATGTGCATTATATTATATAAATTAAGATATCTTAACCAAACTTACAGATTATATGTTTGGGACTGTCATTCATCATTCTGACCAAATTTGGTAAAAGTCGGATTACTATAACATATTGCTGCCATAGGAACAATATAATGCAAATTATCGATTAGTATGAAAATTGTTTTTCTTTCTTAAGAAATCTCAACCAAACTCATACTAAAGGTTACTTTGACTAAACTTAATTAACATTATTAACTAAATTTCATTTCCGCGAGCGAAGCGAGTATAGTATTTTATAATTTTTTTTGTTATTAAACATAATTAACCTACTTATTAATCAAATCTTATTTTAATGAAAAATAAATACATATAAACTGAACTTTTGAATTAACGCTGTTATTTTTAATAGCAGCTTGTCAATAATACATGTACTTATTTACATCCATCAACACTATTCAATGTTCGCCAAAATGTGGCCCTGGGCGAGAAAGCTTTTTAGACCCCGTACTTAAAAAAAGTACAGGGGGTCTATTAAATTTGTTTAAAAAAAAAATGTCCGTAACAGACAGAAGGAGGCGTGGCAGACCCCATAAAGTGTATATATTCTTGATCAGCATTAGAGATATACGCCGCCGAGCCACGCCGCCGCCGCCGCCGATTTTTGACTTATCTGACGCGCCGCCGCCGAATCACGTAAATAGCGGCGCGGCGGCGGCGGCGGCGGCGGCGGCGTTCGGCGTCATAGCTTTTTATAAAATTAAAAAAATACATAAATAAAAATGTTAAAAAATATTGTGTAAAGTAGTCTAATAGTCGTTTTTAATAATCGATTAATCGCCGAGATTGTCTCATCTCCCATCTCCTAATGAAATTTAATTTAAGTTGATGAAATTAATACAATATAATTTGTTAAGCGAAGGAATATTGAATTGAACAAAATCGTTGAATGGTTCTGAATATGTTTGAAACAATTCTGATTTTATTAAATACTTATAAAATATTTAAAATTTGATTTTTTAACTGTGTACGCCGCCGCCGCCGGTTCTCTCTGTCGGCTAGCCGCCGCCGCCGGTTCTTTTGGTCTCTACGCCGCCGCCGGAGCTAACTCAATCGGCGTAAACCTCTAATCAGCATCAACAGCTGAGTCGATATAGCCATGTCCGTCTGTCCCTCCGTCCGTCCGTCTGTATGAAAATCGAGATCTCAGAGACTATAAGAGCTAGAGAACTCAAACTTGGTATGTAGGTTCATCTATATTGCAAGCAGATCAAGTTTGTTTTAGAATTTTGCCACGCCCCCTTGAACGCCCTAAAATCCAAATTTAAAATTTCATTTCTAAATTACAAGAACAATTTGAAAGCGAGAAACTGCAGATTTTCCATGGATGAAGAGTAAATAGTCCACGATCTGTGTAGAAAATTTCATTGCGATTGTTTTTATTTACACTTATTTATTATTAAAATGAAAAACGGCTATCAAAATGAAATAAAAAATTAAAATGTTCAGTATTATACAAATATTATAGAGTACAGGCTATAAAAACTGTTAAATGTTTCCAAACTCCCCCGCTCACCTCTTCCCATAAAAACCTGACGTTTTTATATCCATTATGAGCATTATGGTGGTTTCAGCCTACTTTTGACCAGTAAGGTCTGATGCCCCTGATTTTGACCAAACAAATTAAAAGAAAACGTAATGCATACATGTGAGCCTATGAATTAATGGCCTTTTTCCTTTAGACTAGAATGAATGAATACATTTCTGGCCTTATGGCAGTTTGTACACTCAAAATTTTAATTTTTTTTTATTTTTGAGCGAAATTTGTAAAAACGCAGAAAGTTGTACATATATGGAAATAGTACATATGAAGAGGAGCTATAAGGTTTTAAAATAAATATGTTGTATGCATTACATGCAATTTTTATCATGACTACTTCCTAAAATAAAATCAAAAATACGAATACAACCACAAACTAATGGTCTAATCAAAGATTTTAAATAATCAATATATGTATATGGTTTTCGTTGCTCCCAAAAAAATGCACCAATTTTGTCTACCTATACTGTCCGATGAGTCTGTCTTTTAAAAGTGCCTAAAGTGCATAAGTTGGGAAAAAAACACCAATACGATTATATAAAAAATATAAAAAAAAAGTTTCCTACATACTAAACTTTTTCCATCAATTCGAATATTAAAATAAAATATGTATATATTATATGTATGTATATGTATATATACGAGACAAATTATTTTTTTTATATATTCTGTTTAACTAAAGGCCATTTGGATAATTAGACTACGAGTGGACTTTTAAAACCAAAATGACCAGCATGTCAAACATTGCTACGTATTAAGAAAAGTTGACTTGTTTAAGTACTGGCGTGCTGGACTAAGAAATATTTTGAGCCCATCACTAAATTGCAATAAGAAATCTGTCAAAATAATTTTACAGATACTTGAATAAATAAATTGTCTAAAACAACCTCAAATTGATTAACTTATTTATTGGCCGGATTTACGCAGATATTAATGTAATGTACACCGAAATTATTTTTAAACTGTTCATCAATAATTGCATGCATACATATGATGAAAATAGTTTAATTTCTGGTAGTTATAATAATTAGTGTATATGATAAACTTGCTATATATTAGAATCACTTAAATACATATGTGACCAGCATATATACAATTGTACTAAACATGAGGTTGCATATAAATTAATTATATACCTCCTTCCAATTCTGCATTTTTATTTCATAGTTAATACGTTTTGTTGTGGTACATTTAATTAATGTTTTAGTTACAATTGAGTGTTCATTGTCAAACATTTGAGAAGAAAAATCGTTACATTAATTACTCATATATTTTAATTTATTGAAATATTTAATTGAAGTTTGCTTTATTGCTAAATATATAGTTATTAACGTAATTTCTAAAGACATTTTTTGGCTATGAAATGCTTAAATTTTATAAACGTAAAAGTAAGATCGCAATAGTCGGGTCCCCGGCTATAAGATACCCGGGACTCAATTTAAATATATTGTATAGTAATTGTACCTATAATTGAAAACTCTAATGTTATAAGAATTACTGAATATATTTAGTACTTTCAGTCCTAACTACTGTTATATTTATCCGATCTGGATCCGATTAAGTTGGATTATGTGGTTACACTTTTTCCGATAAGCGATAATTTTGATGATCGTGGGAATAATACCCGCACTATTACCAAATTTCCAGTCTTTAGCTCTGATAGTATATATGCTAGACGCAAAGGGCTTTACAAAATTAACATTAAAGTTGACTTTGTGAGGCTTATAAGATTCCGAGCTCCAGGTGCTTATACAGGTGGCTATTGATGCAAAATATACAGATGCGATGAAAATAATAGTAATAATAAAATAATGCAAGGAAAATGTCTTCAGACGCAATTATTGTTAATTCAACGAATTGTTTATAGCTTATTTGTACAAAATTAAAAAAATGTAACCTTTAACTTAAGGAAACGAAGAGATTTTTAAGAAATTATTACGTTTTTAATAAAATATTTGCCAAAAATTGCAAGTGCTACAGAATTGGTTCGATAACTAAACTACATAGCACCAAAATTGAAAATCTTTTAAGAATTTGGAAAAATCTTTATAAATTTAGAATGGTTTTAACTGATATAGGAACCGTTCTAGTGTATTAAGCATAACAGGGCTTCTGATGGCCTTAAAAACTGCAAAGAGAATCGTCATTCAACCCATTATCGTCCCATATTTGGCCTTGGGAGTTTCGGTCCAAAATCTTTCCCTATACCCTATAGGTTTGGGCTCAGGAAACTATTTTTTAACATCAGTTCAAAAATTCTCAAAACGAAGACCTAATTGTTTTGAAAAATTATCTTAAACTACTTAGTTGCGTTGTGTTTATTAATCGTAGTCCTATCGGAAAACCTACGATAAGAGCTTTTCTACTTCTCCAAGATGCAAAATTAAATTTTGCCCGCATGGTATTTTGTAAACATTGGTCGACCGGCATACATAGGTACGAACTCCTTTTCCACCGAAAATATCAATTTCACTCTCACCTATCCATAACACACTTCGATACATCTTTGTTGTTCAGTTCGAGATTTAATATACAAACTGTAATCTTGAGCCTGTATTGTTAGACTTTAGAACGAAATTTTTCTGGAGTTAAACGGGTTAAGGTAATTTTCTTCTTCAATAAGTACGATTTTTTGCAAGCTCCGTAAAAGGCTGGCCCCTTTCTGCTTTGACGAATCGATCGGATTACTTTTAATTTTTAAACCTTAAGATTTGTCTCCTGAAATACGCTTTTTAAAAATTAGTCTTTTCTTAGCAATACAATGCTTATCACGGCCCATCGCGATATTTTTTTACCCTGTGTACATAAATGAAAGGGGCAAAAAGGGTACAATGTGCTCGGCAAAACGTATCTAACAGGCAGAAGGTGGCGTGACTGACGCTATAAAGAGTATATATTCTTGTTTAGTATTAACAGCCGAGTCAATTATACCATGTCCGTCCGTCCGTCTGTTTGAAAGCGGCGATCTCAAAGACTATGTAAGAACTAGAGACTTCAATCTTGGTATGTAGGTTCCTGGATACCGTACGCAGATCAAGTTTTTTTTTTATTTTTGAATCGGACCACTATATTATTTAGCTACAATCGTTCAAACAATCTGACAAAATATGCATGTTTGTTGGTTGTCTACATCCTAACCAAATTTGGTTCAGATCGGTCTACTATATCATACAGCTGACATAGGAAGGATTAGGGTGTTTATAAATAAATATATGTTTTTTTAGAGTGCGAGTGGTCCTAGAAATGTGTGAGCACCCTTGGCTAGAAACTAGATACGAAATACTCGACATACGGTCCTGACTGAACTAAATATAGAAAGACCGGCCGCGAAATAGGGTTGAAAGAGATAAGCGAGTCCTGAGCCAACGCATGTAATAATCAAAACCTATGTTAAAAACTCGAATTGTGTCACTCAATAATAATGTCACTGAAAATAATATTGCTTTAGATTCTAAAGTTTAGAAGATGCGGTGGGCACGAAATTCTCAATCGAGAGCACTACAACAACATCTACAACAAACACAACTTCTGAAGTCATAAATTAAAGCAAAATTAACATTTTTATGATTCTGTGTGGTTGTTGTTTGTTTTTACGAGGGTCTGTTCAAAACTAACGGATTGAGAAGAAGCAGAGACACGCATTTTGTTATTGTAAAGAGGCTTAAGATCGGCAGTCTGAACACTGCATGTATTTTGTTATTGCAAAATTTTGGGTGTCCGGCAAACAGGCGCCTTTAATTCATGTATTTTGTTGTTTTAAGCTCGCTCGAGTTCGGCACCTGTTCATTCCAGTGCTTGTGCGTCTGAGTTCGGCACCTGTTCGTTCCAGTGCTTGTGCGTCTGATTGGCGCCACTTTCGAAAATATAACGGACTGAGCACACAGAGCATCGGGAGCAAGGGCTTGCCCACCGCTGCTTTAGACTAAAAGAGACAACAATAATACTATTGTAATTCGTTGTCGCTAAGGGGTCGATTCTCTGTCGGTTATATAAACAGATGTACATCAATAAAGAAACCAGTCTTGAACTTGAACCCGACTCACGGTAATTCTTTTCATCCAAGTGCTTGGGCAAAGGATATCCAATTGTCGATTGTGCTCGACAGCCCCCTTGTTTTATAATGTTACTACGCAACGCTTAAACAGTCGACCTTTTATGCACCTCCTAAATTAAAAACCTCAATCTTGGAGAAAGTTATTACAAAAACAATATAAAAGATATATAAATGATTTTCTCACAGAGAGATCTTATAATATGATATATTAAAAAACAAAAGGCAAAGATAACAATTCATATCCGTGCTATTATTTTCACCAGAGCTGTACATACAAAACTTTTCCGGACTTGCCTTGCCTCACCATTTTATAAATTGGAATAACTACAATATATTCTGTATTTTTAAGAGTCCCGGTTATTTTTCTATAAAAAATTCTCGAATTCATATAAATTAAACATTGAACACACAAGTAATTAAAACACACATACTCGTATGAGCAGGTACTTTTTACGTTTTCATAAGTTCTTGAATGTTTTATAGATCATCCGACAAATAATAGTTGTACCATTGTCAGACATATTATATTGTATTGAAATTTTTGGTATTTTAATATCATTAAATAACTAAAATTTATTTATATAATTTGTTTGGTTTATTGATTTTAAACTTGAAGAGTAATATCTGAAACTAAAAAGCTACTACTCTTAAATTTCCTATTGAACCTGAGACTTATCATCATGATTCATATTCTGTGTGGACATACTTCTTAACTGAAGTACGAGTGTTACGAAATATTTTGTTTTTGAAATATGAAATTTTGCAAACTTACCGGCATGCCAGAATCAATCTGACCAAATCTCGTATTTCGCCAGGACTCCAATATAAGGAAACCTGCATAGATTTTACCAACTGACAGCTTTCCTTTGTTTAACTGATCAATGGGAGGAACCAGTAAGTTTAACATTTTTTTAGCTTGTAATGGCCAAATATTTGTAATTGTTTCCCTGAGTTCCATATCAGCCTGATCCATCTCCTCAGCTATTTGGTATAATGCAAAGAAGTAAGGAAAAATATATTAATATTTATCATATGTAAAAATAAATCTTAACTTACGAGCTCGCATTTTAATGCTAAGATTCTCCCGAATTAATGCAAACAATGTTGTAGTGAATTGAACTCTCAATTCATCATCCAGTGGCATATTCATCCGTATTAGTTTCTTGTAGGCAAGACGATTGGGGCACTTATTACCGAATCCCAAAGGGGGATCCATATTTTTCAGCATATCATACATTTCGGTGTAATGTATTCTGCCACTATTATTTGCGTCGATCAGCAGAATCATAAAAAGTATCAAATCAGTTTTCGAGTGCGTTTAATTATTAAAGTGAGTCATAAATAAACGTTATCTTCGAAAAATTCGAAGCTGAATACAATCACAAGACAGTTTAAGTTATCAATATATTCAATCGCTCAGCAAAATCAATACAGCATTTATATGAATCATCCGATTTGTGAAATATTTTATTTGAATAAATATAAGAAGATGCAATGGCGTAGCCAGGTTTAATTCAAGACGTGAAGTCTAATATATCGCAAACTTAATGAGGAAGCCAACGCTTCTTGATTAAAGAATCTTTTTATGCAATCAGAACAATTTTTCGTTATATTTTTTAATATATTTTTAAGATATTTAAATCAATATATTTTGGTCGATCTGAAGTTTGTAAATAATAGTTGAGGTATATCTATAATCTTCCAATCTACAGAATGACATAAAATTTTTTTAGACAATATTTAACATAAATTCGGTTCAATGATACATAAGAATTACATTGAGTTTAAAATTTTGTTTCTTGTGAGGCGTAGGTCTTGTGTAAAATAAAATATAAAAAAAAACATTTATAAACGCAAAAGTCAAGATTGCTCGACAACAAGATACTCTGTATAATCTTCAAAGTATGCAGAAGAAGTCATAAGAGATTTTTAAAATAAGATGCCCAATTATGCTCAAAAATAAATAGTTCTTAACTGGTAAGTAAATATGAAACAAATACGATCAAATAATAATCATTTAATATTCAGTTTAAGTTAATCATAAAATTTCAAGAATTCATATACTCTGGCATTCGTGGTATGTTTTTTGTATTTACCATTTATACTATCAAAACTTATTCAAAATGCTTCTAAAGCTAAAATCAATTTACATTTTTTGCTGATATTTCATAATCAGCTTAATTTTCAACTGACACAAAGGCCTAAGACTTCCCAACCGTTTGATTAAGTTCTGCAAATGGGTTTTGAAAATGTTCTGGGATCTGCTTGGATTTTGCTGTTGTATAATTTTGCTTAATGATTGGCGGCAACAATCGTTATTCGCTCGCTAACTATCGGTATTTTGAGCACTGCGTGTATTTTGTAACTGCAAGTACTTTGTTTTTGTAAGCTTGCTCGAGATCGGCACCTGTCCGCTCAAGTACACATATTTTGCCTATTTTTAATGGGCACAGGGTATACTAAAAACAGTTGAAAAAGTAAAATTATAAATAAAATAAAATAGTTTTAATTATTAAATTGAGACAGTGTTCGAGCAAACACCATGAACTAAGGGGTTCTTGAGACCGGTTTCACAACCGAACTGACATCTTGCTTTATTGAGCGAATCATTGAACCGAACATTCTTCAGATTTTGATGAATTGTGTAAAACATAAGATCGGGAAAGGGGAAGCACATAAGCAAAAACTATGGGAGCCATTACAATGAATTGAGCAATAATTGTTTTTTTTTCCAGCAAAGCAGCAGCAGATAATGAACTCATCTTTCTTGTGTGGGTAGATATGTAACTATCTGATAAACAATTTAAGCAAGAAAACTCTAAATGTGTGCGATATAAGAGATTTTCAGAAAATGATCGGGCAAGTGAGTTTGACAAAATCTGTCAACTAAATACCGACTATTCATCTAGACATTTGAAAATGATATTAGGTTTTAGTGCTTACTGTCACCAAAAAAAAAATAGATACTAAGGCATGTCATAACGCTGATTATCGTACATCTTTAAATTACGGCCATGGGCGATACGGCACTTTTTAAAGGCAAAATACATTTTCAAACTAGATAGGTGTTGTAAAACCAGTACAAGTGTTAAGTTTTATGTGTCAATTTACTTGTCAATTTTTTTTCAACAAACTCATTTGCCGTCAAACACGAAATTTTAAAATTTTGTTTGCCACCTCCATTTGATTGTGGAGGAATAGGCACATTTTCAAGTAGGGCAATATCCACATTATGATTGAAAAAATTTGCATTATATAGATTAATTAGAAAAATATCAGTTCCATAAGCACTTTCCGGATACACACACCGATAGAGCTCATGAAATCACCATTGTGATGGCTTACTATACATAGTATCGCATTTATTTCGATAGATATGTTGGCCTTTAAATTACTATTTTTTTTTATAAAACTAAAAACTTTCGTCTAAAAAATGCGTCGAGAACAAAAATATTTTTCTTATCAGTGTTACAGCTATAGTTTGGTCTGTATGTTCATTGAAAATTATAGTGATATATCAAATACATTGGTATTCAAACAAAAGTAATTTGTAAAAAAAAACACAATATTAGAGTTAATTAGATATTCAAATATTAAACTGATAATTACGTCGCATTTGGATCATATTCCGCCCATATGCGCACAAATTCGTCTAAGTGATGAGCACCCAATATACTGGAGTCCCTCGTTAGATAATCAAAGTTATCCATGATAACGGCCACGAACAGATTTAGCATTAGAAATGAACAAAAGAATATAAACGATACGAAATATGCATAGGCCAAGGTCGATCCACAGTATTCCCCGGCAGCCTTTTCAGCATCATCGTCACAGGCTTTGCCCTTGAGGCACGCGAGCATTATGTTAGGCCACGCCTCGCCTGTCGCACATCTTTAAGGTGAGCGTCAAGGTAATGGATCCAATCGAAAATAATAACGATAATAGAAAGTTAATAATGTGCGGGTCTCGACATTATTAAGTGTATTTTTTATCTATCAACATATGTACAATTGTACTATGTTTAATTATTAATGTATGAATGAGAATGGTAATTACTGAATAAGTCTAAAGGTTTATAATTTGTGGTATACATGTATGAACATATTTAATCTAGATTACACTCTCCACACTCTGTATGAGAATACATTACAAAAATTTAACTTTATGTATTTAAAATGATCCGATCACACAAGATATGTTTATGTATTATTTATATACAGGCATACTTATATATACATATATCTTTACTATATATGTTTACATATTTTTATAATAAAGCAAGGGTGGGAATTTCGCAAGTAACACTAGCTCTTCAAAACAAAAGCTAAAATATCGTAAAAAGTTGAAACAAACGTTTGTATAAAGCGATTAAAAATATGCAGAAGAAATTTTAATTTCGCAGCGAGTGGCAAGTAACTTGCTGGAATATTCAAATTTCTTCCGTTTTTTTTATTTATTCGATTTATAGAAACTTTTTTTAAATCTTTTTATGAACTGCCTCCTGCAGTTCTTTTAATATCAAATGTCGTTCATAGAACAAAACCAGTGTGTACCAAGCTTACTTAAATACATATAACGGAGTGATTTTATGGAGCTACTACATGCTCACCCTTGGTATAAGGCGGTGGTGCCCATTTTGCTTAGGTCACGAGTGACTTATTTTGGGCATCACTGGCATCAATTTATTTTTTAATATTTTGCGCGTATGTACCAGGGACCGCAAATAAGAATTATGAATGCAAAATTTAACTAAATAAATCAATGTGAAGGAAAAATGTTACACCAAAATTCCAAAAACTTCCATTTGCGATTTATATAATTTAAATTCTCTTTAATTCTTGTTTTTAATTTTTATTTAAAAATGGAAAATTGAAAATTCATTGTAAATTTGGATTTAAAAGCTATTACGAAATAAAACTATTTTTATTTTTTTCAATAAAAAATATAAGAGTTACTTTTGATTAATATTATAAAAGTTTCAAATAAAAGTTATTAATAAGAGTTATTCCGTTGCTTTTTTTTAAATAAAAAATTAAAATTGAATTGAATATCATTTGAACCAAGTGGTGTATAAGTAAAATTTACTAAAATTCTTCATCTCATATTCTTCAAGGACGAATATATATTACATCTATATAATTCTATAAAATAACAGACAAATTATTAGTTTTCTTCTATATTCTATTGCAGTAGTATTTATTGGCTAACAAAATACCAATAAATATTAAATAATAGTAAATTTAACTTTAATTATTATAAAGTTGTAACTCTTTAAATAAAAATAGAAAAAAACCCTTATTATTTTTATTTTTTCGTAACTCTTCAATGAAAATGAAAATTGAATTATTATTTTGTATTTTTTAAATAAAAAATATAGATAAATATTATTTTGTATCTTTTAAATTTAAATTTTGATATAATTGTAAGATTGCAATATTTATTGTAAAACTTATAACATTTACGGTCCCTGGTATGTACTTATTTATATACATACATACATATATTTATTATTAATTTACATTATGTTTATCTAAATCGATGTAGCAAAATCAAAAATAAATTACATATGCATATATACACATTTGTATGTGTGCATGTAGTGTATATGAATGTGTGACCTACATAAATAAATGAAAAAAAGAAATGTTGCTGAAAATGTATCTAGCTACGCGTACACTTATGTATGTACTTATTTACTAACTACAATATGCGTAATTTTATTTATATAAATGCAAAGATGTATGTAAGTATATTTATGTGTGTACTTATATTTCTTTAGATAAGTGAATGTTGAACTTAAAGTAATTCTTGTATCGTATATGTTCACCGAAAGTAACTATTTGTGAAAATAGCGCAAATACTGCAAAAACAATTGATTCAAATAAACTAAATTCTTATACTAAGTTATCAACAGTAATTACAACTGCAATATTAAAAGTGCAAGCTTTGTAAAATCAAATTGCGTCTCAAATATTATTTTATAGAAAATCATACACATACATACATAAGAACAAATTCAGTTAAGTTCACATTTATATTCAATTTATGTAACTAGAAATAAACTACATTCACATACATACATACATACATACAGTTAATACGTATATGTAATTTTCATAAAGCAATCAATTTATTACATTATTAATTACACAAGGCAATCAAATTGTATATTTTTTTCTAACCTAAACCAAACCCACATTTTCTTATACATACATATGGGGCCCCATAAAAAAAACTTTAAACATATTTTTAACGTTAGACTTTATAAAAATAAAAATATAAAAATGCATACTGTCCAAATTTGGTTCAAAGTGACCGAACATTTAAGTTTTATATCTTATTATTTTTTTTTATATCTTATACCACACAAAAAACAAAATTTTCTAAGTATTTTTGATCAAATAATTAGCTTTTAAAATGTGTAAAGTTTTTAAAACCGGCTGTGATATACTAAGGAAATGAATAATTAATTAATGCAAGCTCACCTTTAGAAAGCGCTTTAAAAACCGATTTTATATTTAAAAAAAGAAACATTTCTTACCATTGGCAAATTTTTAAAGTTTTTTTTCATCTGGGGCCACATAGGTATCAAAAAGGGGGTTTGGAAAGTTGAAATCTTTCTGTTACCTGGTGTTACTTTTTGAAAATTATTTTATGTTTTAAATCAGCGATGGGCACGAAATTTTCAATCGAGAGCACTACAACAACATCTACAACAAACACAACTTCTAAAGTCATAAATTTAAGCAAAATTAACATTTTTATGATTCTTTGCGCCGCGTCGCAAATCGACCACGACTCAAAACTAACGGATTGAGAAGAAGCAGAGACACGCATTTTGTTATTGTAAAGAGGCTCGAGATCGGCAAGATTGCAAAATTTCGGGTGTCCAGCAAACAGGCGCCTTTACTTCATGTATTTTGTTGTTTTAAGCTCGCTCGAGTTCGGCACCTGTTCGTTCCATTGCTTGTGCGTCTGATTGGCGCCACTTTAGAAAATATAACGGACTGAGCACACAGAGCATAGGGAGCAAAGTCTTGCCCACCGCTGCTTTAAATTATGTTTTATTAATATTATGAGAGTTAAGAGTTAAGCCAATCAATGTATTCATAGTTATTTGAATATATACCTTAAGCAGTAAAGATATATAATATCAATATACAAATAGATTCTCAGTTCAAAATGTTAACGCACTTGAAAATGGCTTTGACACATAATCTGGCCTGTCGATAATCACTTTAACATATTTAGATTATTACGGGAACAACTAATCGCTAATTAAATCATTACACTGTGGAATACTACATGTATTGCAACTACTATTACAAAAATTATAATTAAATATTAAATGTAGATATAGATATGTACATTTTAGTTGAGGCAAGGGAATCCTCTATATACACTGAATGTCACTTAACAATAAACATTTAAGAATTAAAATGTTTGATTGCGAAAACTTATAGTTTAAGTAATTTAATGGCCTTTTAAATGAAATTTTGGATTAAATTTCTTGACCTTTATAATAAAAGAGTTGCTATTATGTTATTCTTAACACTAACGCTATTAGCATCATATATTGTATTTAATTGATTATGGCCTTTGAACTTGCTAATTAAATAACTACTCAGGTATTCTGTCTAAAAATCGAAATTAATAAATATATGCCTAACCTTAATATTTGCATGTATTTAAATCTAGAAAATAATCAATTTTCCCACCTATAAATTTCAGAAGTATAAAAATATACTACAGTTATGTTTGGTGGTTATCATCTCAATTCCGGTTTAAGGGCACAAAAACGATATAAGACTCGTGTAATACGATATCTGAATTCTATTAGAATATTATAATATAGTCTTAAGGTAGTTTGTATTTAATATGAAAAAATAACTATGTTTGTAATGTATACATATGCGCATGTATCTATAAATTAATTATCTTAATTATTGAATTGAAACTTTGTTTAAAAAAACAATTTTGGTTTTTATAATAACTCTATGCAACGAGCTAAAATTTACATACCTGAAGAGCAACATGACGCCTTGAATAAATGACTGGAAGTTGTTGTGTCTAGTTATGGAATTTTCCACTGTACCTAGTTTGATATTTCCGAATACCTATACACGATTTAAATATCGGTAAATAATATAATAATTAATTTGTATTGTTGCATTGCTAAAATGAAGAAATTAAACACAACATTTTTCCACCCATATGTCCTTTATAAGAATACGTAAATATATTTATTGCAGTTATCTGTACGCATTGCTACACCTCAGTGTGAGCTCCATGTACTTGTGTTTCTCTTTGGTAAAACAACTATAAGACCCACGGAACACAGAAGCTAAAATATTTGTTATGCTATCAACTAATGATCAATTCTGTCAGAATGAGATTTAATTTCAGATATGCAGTTATAAATAATGTTCTAAAAATATGGGCATGAATACTGTCTATGATAAATAAATAATGAAGTAAATCAACGAATCTTTATTATCCTTTTAAAATGCTGCTAGCAAAATAATACAAAATCGTAACATCATAATATGTATTTATTTACGTTTGAATATGTGTGTACTTACTGGATGAATTAATTATATATGTATGTTGTCTCCTATCCTATAAAATGATATAAATACAAATAAAAATGATGCAGTCAAGTGCTCAACTACAAGGTGTCCTGTACCAAGCTCTGATATATCCATAAAAAAAAAACAGCTTGCAATCATTCCCCATTCTTTGCAGAATAGTTTATTTTTTTATTAAATATTATTTATGTTACGATCGTAATAAATTTGTATATTATAAAATCAGGAATATACAATTTTACTTGAGACGCGTATGGTATACAGAAAGATCAAAAGAAAAACGATAAAATTGGATGGGTAGAACTCTGAAGCAACAATATGATCTTGCACTGTCATACAAATTCTTATCAATGGGAAAGCTGACTTTTTAAAACATATTATATTTTTAAAGTACGCAAATGGCTTTACTTGACAGCGACTGCTAATACAACTGAAGGTATTATTCAAATGTATTATACATTTGTATTTATTGAGTTTCAAACAAATGCTTAAGTTTGCTAAACTTTAATTACGAAAAAAAAAAATTACATGAATCTAGCGCACATTTACAATAGAAAGTCGTAAAACTATAGCTGTAACTACCACTGTAACAGTACAATACATAAGCACTAAGTGTTTTATTAGAAAACTTCGCGAACTGCCATAACTAATGCATATAATATTATTTTGGCAGTTCGATAGAAACAGCGGATTTATCTATATATTTAACAAACGAGTCAAACACGAGTAACAAATTAGTATATTTAAATATGTATGTAATTAATTAAAAATTGATTCAAAAACTATCCAAGTCACAAACGACGCCCAGTGGCTTGTTTCGCCGAAAGCTGTTGAACAAATTATGTCTTTTTAAATAATTAAGATATATGCAAAGAACTAAACCATGAATGTTATAGGGACAAAAAGTAACTTTTAGTTTAAAACCTATAAAACCATATCTTTTTCATATATGAAAGTTTGTTGAATGTGTGCCCAATTATTAAATGTTATTTAATTAAGATAAAAACGAGGCATATCGAAGGTTGACCATACTCCGTATGTTTCAGTCGGCAAGTATTTGGTATACATATCGAAAGTCGTACACTTTCCATGAAGATATTTTATTTTTTTTTCAGATATCTCAACCAATATAATTTTTCTTTCCTAAGATATCTCACTCGGACTTACATCCCTGCCATTGGCATAATCGGTCGAAGATTTGGTTTTTTTGTCAGCAAAAACTGTATACAGCGGTCCGATTTCAACAAAAAGTAGCTAGGATATATAAATCAAGTTTCAACTAAGAACTGGTAGGTTTAGCTGATACGAGTACAAAAAACTTTTTTTTTACAAATGTACCATTTAAGTCAGATCATTCTAATGAAAGATACATACATATATCGCTCAATTAATTCTAGACAGTCATAACTCAAATAAACACGTTTCGTAAATTATATTTTTATATTTTATACTTTTCATGTGAGTTTGAAAAAGTTTCTCAATTAAAAGTTTTTCTCTAAATAGGTACATATGTTTACTCGTATCTAACAAATAGTAACAAGAAAATTTATAATTTAATGTACTGTTAGGAAGACTTTAAGAAAACATTATTCTCTTACATAAATTGGGCAAAATCATTCCTGAAGATGCATATTATTTCCTGAATTCTCCAATTTCCTACGAAAAGCTTACATTCTCAACTTTGAGAGACTCTAGCACTCAATCAAATTATATAAATTCCCAAATTATTTAAGCTATTATTTTCAAAAGTTCCTATCAAATTTTGAATTTTCGCACCGACAATCGGAAAAACCAGCCACTGTGCGACGGCAGATTAAAAATAGTCAGTGTTTAGATATTTATGCATGTATGTATAATGTTTTCATTTGTGACTTGCTGAATAATCAACCGATGTTGACTGTTATAATATGATGTCTCAACACGTTAATGTAAAATCGACTCGTGTAAGGACACCTGAGTTTCAGAAGTAACGGAAATTAGATACAGTTTCTCTAGTATGAATGGAGTATATATGAAGGTATGTTTGTCTGTTAGTGCCATCATTTTTAATCACTAAGAATACACTGAGTAATTTAGATCTTCGTTTACCGAAAGAGCAGCATGATTCCTCCAGAGAAAGATTGGAAATTATTGTGACGATTCAGTTGCGTATCCGGGTCATATTTTATGTTGCCGAAAACCTTTTAGTTTGTGAAATATTATAATATTAGCCTTTTCATATCCAATTACGAACTTCTACTAAGTATGTTATTGTCCAAATAGATTCTTATTTAAATCAGCATTAAAAATGAACTCAAATCTTAGCGAACATACATATTTATATTTATACGGGTTTAACACATTGGTTAAGCTTATCCAATTCATATAATTATATAAATATGTGTATATGTATATTAATATATATTTTAGGATATCTGTATAAATTGTCATACAATTTTTAAAATTCGAATAGTACAACAGATTTCACACAAAAGATGCACTGAGATCTTTAAGTGAAAACTATCTGTCGACATCAAAATTTTGTATAGTTTTATAGATTATATAGATTTTAAGAACTTAGATCCTAAAAAAGGTTTTATGGTGTTGTGAAATGTCACAATTTAATGTATGATACCGATCGGCAGACTTTATGTTTAAAAGTTTGTGAAAGGCAACCTTTAACCTATCTAATAGAGAAAGACTTATGATATATGTATGTATTTATAACTAAATACCTAATTGAATCACATTAAGTACACTTCTATCGCGTTGTTATAGTTTTGTTGCTATGAAATCTAGTTTTAACGTTAGAAGCTTTATAAGCTTTAAATGTCATTTAATATCAATACAAATATACTTGTTAAGAATGTATGACCTATTGTGCATATTCACATATTTCTATAACTACACTAGAAAGAATTCTATGACTAAAAACATACTTAATTTTTTTAAGTACCTTCGATTTCTTAGGTAAATGTTTTCTATTGATCACTACAATACAGGGTATGTACAAACATATATAAGCCAAGGCTGCAAACTGGAACTGAACCGAACCAGAGCCGGTTAGACTCAAGTTTTTTGGGCTTCCCGACTCGAATTACGAAACAATCATATTAAGTTATTGACGACGCGAAACTAAACCGGACTCCTTTCTCAGGAAAATGATCGTTTTGGAAAGTTAGATTAAATTAATATCAAACAAATTGCAATATTCTGCTGGTGAACAATTTCATGGAATTGTTAAACAACGCCGGTAAAAATAAAGTACGGCTTTCAAACCTATCGTATTTCGTGACCAAAATTTTTGAAATAAAATGGAAAACTATTAGGCCATTCCGCTTTTCACTATCGGCAAAATTTTTTAAAAGTGAATAACTTTAACCTGGTGTATTTTCAGATTGTCAAAAATTTAATTTGAGTTGGTGCTATAAATCAGCGGTGGGCACGAATTTTTCAATAGAGAGCACTACAACAACATCTACAACCAACACAACTTCTGAAGTCATAAATTAAAGCAAAATGAACACATTTACGACTCTGTGTGGTTGTTGTTTGTTTTTATAAGGGTCTGTTCAAAACTATCGGATCAGAGACACGCATTTTGTTATTGTGAAGAGGCTCGAGATCGGCAGTCTGACCACTTCGCGTATTTTTTTATTACAAAATTTCGGGTGTCCGGCAAACAGGCGCCTTTACTTCATCTATTTTGTTGTTTTAAGCTCGCTCGCTCGGCACCTGTTCGTTCCAGTGCTTGTGGGTCTGATTGGCGCCACTTTCGAAAATATAACAGACTGAGCACACAGAGCATCTTGAGCAAGGGCTTGCCCACCGCAGCTATAATTAAATGCCATAAAACAAAAAGTGAAAACCAGAACAGGCGTGTACAATAAGCTTAACAAATTGTAAATGCGTACATAATATAAAATTGATTACATATTATTTCGAAACACCTGTATCATTAATTGATGATGCGAAATAAAAGCAATATGTGCGCCAACAAATCAAATTTTTTGTAAGTTGTCCTGAGGCTGCGCAACGACGACCTAGTTAGAAAAATCGATCAAAAAACTCGAAAAAATCCGACATAATTGTGATTTACCCCAAATGATAATAAATTAGCATATTATCATAATGTTTGTTAGTTAGCCCTAACTGTGTTTTAAACGCTATCGACTGTTAAAATCAGTGGTAAAACATCGAATCAACAAAAGGTTTTAAGAATACTAAAATCAAAAAAATTCTGTCAATTCACATGTGTGAAACACGCAGATAAGAGGGTTTGTCTGGGCACATTGGTCCTGAATTTTTGTCAATGGACGTTCCGTAAAAATTTCTTGAGCTTGAAGTTCTGGTAGAAGAAAGTCACGAATTTTCGTTCCGTTCGCTATATTTCGCGACTTTAATATTTATTGTATAGCCAGTTCCCTAATGTGAGACGCTTTATTACTGTTGATGCATCACGAATAGTGCGACTAGCAATATATATGGAAAATTTGCTACGACTGTCCGCTCAGATCGCGTTCTGTACGATTTTAACTAACAAAATTGCACACTAAGACTTTTGGTAGCTCACCTGGCTCGAGCTATAAGGGGGTGTAAGTTAAAAGTGCAAAATTAAAATGATTGCAGTGGATGGGGCCGTTGGAGCCCTTTGGTTTAATTTTTTAAATTAAGATTATTCTTATCAAAAATACGCGCCGATCATCCAAATCCGACGACTGGATAATTCAGTTTTCAATTTTTAGCGATGAGAATATATTTGGTATATTTGAAACAAAAATTGCCCTTGTTCTTAAAGTTAATTTTCTTAGTTATATTTTTTCAGTTTTATGATTATTTTTTATTTTATGCATGAAGCAGAAATGCGGAATAAGTTTTGGCAGGAGAAAAATAGTTGCAGCCTAACAGATTTACAACTTTGTGATTTGTGATATTTTGATATTGAATTTTTTTCTTAATCACCAGGCTTATGTTTGCTGAGTGGTTATTCAGAAGTAGGAAAAATTTGAGGAAGGCGTATTAAACCTCTTCGCACTGAATAATAGACGACTTATATTACAATAAGCAGCATGAAACTTTGTGAAAATTTGCAATTGTTCTTTTTTTTTATTAAGTGCGTTCTTATTAGATTAAACAAATTTTTTGACCCCCCTCGAACAAAGTCTGGTTCTCTCTATGACTGCCTGTCTATATTATGATATAGTAGCCTACTGCGATTTGTACTTGTTTTATTTTGCAATTCAGAATCTGAGAAAACTTCATTTAAGAAGCAAAAAAGTGCTTCATACAATTTTCAACTGATCGTTTCTATGGCAGCTATACGATATAATGATCCGATATTCATCAAATTCGGTAGGTATGTATAAAATAATACCAAACTCACAATTCGTGAGATTCGTTCAGATTCAGATTCGTAAAGCATTTGATTCAGTTAACCACTCCCTTTTATTGCGAAAACTTCAACTTATTGGATTTCCAAATAACTTAATTCTTTGGATTTCGAGCTACTTATATCAAAGAACCCAAACAGTATATTTCAAAGGTTTCTAAACCGGTTGAAGTCTTTTCTGGAGTGCCGCAAAGGTAGATTGCCTTTTTTATATAATTATGTTCTCAATTGTACACCGCTTGAACGAATTACGTCGGTTACTGATTTGTGTATCCTTTTTGATCCTAATCTTAAATTTGACAAACATATTTCTTCTATTTCAAATCGAGCATTTGGTGTCCTGGGTTTCATAAAGCGTTGGTCGAAAGAATTTGACGATCCCTATATTACTAAAACTCTTTATACTTCTTTGGTGCGCACTATTCTGGAATATGGGTCTTGTGTATGGTGTCCCCAATACAAGATTCATCAGGACAGAATAGAATCTGTACAAAAACAATTTCTGCTCTTCGCCTCCAGGTGTCTTAACTGGAATAATAACATTCGCCTTCCTTCTTATCGTATTAGACTTTTATTAATAAATCTTCTTTACTAGGGTCAGTGTATATGACATCAGTTAGCATTTTTACTAGAAATGCTTCATTTACCAGAGAGGTAAATTCAAGGAAGTTGGTCGTAGTGGACCGACCTTTTATAAAGCCATGTTGTGCAGGGGAAGTAATAGTTTAGGGATGGCTGATAACTTTGTAATTCGAAATATCAGATTTACCACCTTTTTTTAAGACACAACTAGGAATGTTATCAGGCCTAATAGATAAAGAAGATTTTAAAGCACTAATAGAAGAGACTAAGGTGTTATAAGATATATAGGAAACAAAAATAGTGTTAGAAGGAAATTTAAAATAAGGATAAGATAAGTTGGCGGGGGAAATAGAAGAGTAGGTTGAAATTGGAAAAAGTTAGCAAATAGTTCAGCGGCTGCGGAATCGTTGTTGGCTTTATCTAGCCCAAAAAAAGACCAAAGTAAACTGGGAGATTTACGGTTCAAGGTAACAAATTTATAGCATTTTTTTGGAATAAAGTTGAGGATACACATATTTAAGAGTGTGTTAAGGGTATCATGCAATGAGTTTAGGACAGTATTAATACCAGCTGAGTTATCTATAAAAGTCCAGTCGATTGCAAGACAAAGGAAGTTCATTAAGCAATGAATAATTTCCTTTGCGAAAACAACGACGTGGTACTTGTAGAGGTAATAGAGGCGGGTTAATAGATGTTGAAATTGAAATAGCAATTTCTATGGCAGGGTGAGGGTAAGTCTTCAGGGACTTCTGGGAATGACTAGATCGAGGACTCTATCTGAGTTATTTTTAATCCATTACCAGATCGAGGACTCGATCTAAGTTATTTCTAATTGAATGCAATTGGAAAAGTGAGTAATTGAGCACGCAATCTACAAAAATCGTGCTGATTTTAAGAATCAGGTCTCAACTTCAGAAGAATGAAATGCAAATTAAACTTCCCTGTCAAATCAAAAATGAAATAAAATAAAAATTACAATATATGTATTTGAATTCAATATTTTTGGTCTTTAATGAAAAACCCAAATTTTTAATATTTTTAGCTGTTAAATTTAAATATAATAATACTTAAACTAAGTTTGTAAAGAATTAAAATGTAATAAAAAATATAATATATTTAATTTCAATATATTCATATTTACTTTTTTTAAAGTATGTATACTTTAAGGACTGTTTTCTTATCTTAATTTCAAAGCCTTCTGTACAGAGCATTTTACCTTAAATGCAGGCTTTTACTATTTCGTTCTCTCATCTTGGTTTTAACATAAATCTAAGTCCCCACCACTAAAAAATTCTGCTGGCCGGGGGTAAACTCCATATAAACTAAACAGCGGCGTTGTTCAACACTTTTGGCACAACAGCTGATATTTCGTTGACTACTGTAACCATATATGCTTTGTTAATTTTTTTGACAAGGGGTTCATGAATGAGAACACGTGAAAATTAAAAATATGTCGAAAAGATAACTAAAAGTGTAAAAAGGGCGCATGGACCTGATCACTACACAAGACAGAATTGATTTCCACTTCCTGAGTGGAGAAATATCCAATAATATCACTGCGGACCTCAGTTCGCGCTAATGACGAAAGCAGCACGAAGGCACGAAGGGCGACTAGCAATATTTACACGAAGAATGAAAAATTTTCTATGACTGTCCGATCGGAATGAGTTATATACCGATCGAAAGGTATGACTTTAACAAACAAAAGTGCATACTAAGACTTTTGGTAACTCACCTGCTTCATAAGATAAGTGGGAGGGGCCAAATTTTAATGATTGCAGCCTTTTGGTTAAATTCCTATTAAAATACGCGTCGAATGATACCTCGATCATTCCAATCCGACATGGTTCAAAAGATATATTAATTTGAAATTTTAAGGGCCTTCTCAAACTGAGATGAAAAGTTTGTTTGTCTGTTTTGTTTGGATCAAAGTGCTGAAAAAGCTTAGATTTTTTGATGAGAAATTGTTTCTTATCAGAAATATAGAAATGTTTGTTCTACGACTTTAGCGGAAAATAGCAAGTTAGAGGGAAATAGCTAAAACACGATAAATTTGAAACACCCACAGTTTCCAATCCGCTACAGATGTGTTTTATATGTCGTTGGAAAGGTATTTTTGAGGACTTTTAGATGTGCCTTGAATATTTGTTTGCAAAGTGCTCAGGTAAAATGCTACAGGTGAAAAAAGCTTTTTTAGCTGACATTTAGTCGATTTATTAGAAAACGGTTTCAACGATTTTAATTAAAGTATGTTGTAAAACATAAAATTTCGCGTCTTTTGATATATGACACATATCTTTAAGCGAAAAGGCTTGGAAGATATTACCTGTTAACTGAATGTATACATTTTACTATGTACTATATTTACCATACTAATTAGAAAATCAAGCTTTAGTACGAAAAACTTTTTTGTTTCTCCAGATATCTCAACCAATTCGACAGAATATGCATTTAAGTTGGTCTTATACATCCTGACCAAATTTGGTTAAAATCGGTCCACTATATCATATAGCTGCCATAGAACCGATTTGTCGAATATCAGGTTTTAGTATGACAAACTTTTTTGTTTTCCGAGATATCTCAACCAAACTGACAGAATATGCATTATAGTTCGTTCTATACATCCTAACCAAATTTCAAATCGGTCAACTATATCATATAGCTGTCATAGAAACGATCGGTCAAAAATCCAGTTATAGTAAGAAAAAATTGGTAGCTTATTAAGATGTCTCAACCAATTTGACAGAATATTCATTTAAGTTGGTCTTATACATCCTGACCAGATTTGGTTCAAATCGGTCCACTATAACATATAGCTGCCATGGAACGATCGCTCAAAAATCAAGTTTTAGTATGAAAAACGTTGTTGTTTTTTAAGATATATTGATCAATCTGATAATGTACGCATCTGGGTTGGTTTTATATATCCTGACCAAAATTGGTTAAAGTCGATATAAAATTTACTATATCATATAGCTGCCTTATTTATTTTTTATTTGAAGTAATCATTTCGATATGAAATTCCAAAAATTTCTATTTTCCAAAAAACTTCTTTACAAAGTAAAAGTCTAGTGACGAAAGGGTTTTCCTGCCCCAAAATTTCTGATATCCCATTTTCTGACGAACAATTTTAAAGCTTTGGTGGGGACTTGGTTTAACAATTGGAATTTGTGACAATGTGGCATCCCTGTTATCTAAAATGGGTCACACTTTCTAAGAATGGCAACACTTTTCAAAAAGTGTTGGCGACCAATTTGAAATCCCTAAATTTTAATGTGAATTGCGTCTAGATCTCTGTGTGCAGCAGAGTGTGACTGAAACCGCAAATCACAAAAAAAAATCAATGAAACCCACAGATTTGAAAATAAAACTCTCTTATTGGTGAATAACGTTTTGCGTTGTTATTATCTATTATTGTTCTTAATATCATCAATTAAGGCAGTTTCATTTTTTTTAAGAAACTCTTAAGCCTAAAAGTACGCATTAATTTAAAATCTGTTATGCGTTGCCATTAGCAACAATGAAATAATCTGAGTAGGCGAATGTTAAGCCCTTATAAGGTGGATGATCTGCCCTGTAATTTATCACCAGGGTGCAACTAAATTTTTGACAAGAAAATCTCTTATCGGCTATGTTATCTAGACTGTAAGGTTTTCGGCAATGTGAGAAAACGGACCTTAGAGTAAATCAGAACCAGATAGAGAATCTTTGTGCTGAAGTTAAAAAACACTTTTCTTGGTCTTAAATCAAAAATATAAAGGACCTCTGGGCTATATTAAAACGTATATTGAGCGAATCTCGATAGCCAAAATGAGAGGCCTATATAGGATTAATGGCAACATGATGTGCAGTTTTTATAGCCACCAAAGAACTATGCAATTTTTGGCTAAAAAATTAATTAAAATTATCTTGATTACATTTATTTAATCCATTTTGTTATATGCATAAAACGTATGTGCAAAATACGAATCCATAATAGTTAAATGCTTTCCTTCCAATGATTTTAGTTTCACTGGAGATGTATGTACATATGTACATACATATATTTAAAGTTTCTTAACTTTCAGAAAGTTTAAATTCGATAGCGACATTCTAAAGTTATGGTAAAAAATTCAAGCTCTCCACTGGAAAACAGCAAAAGAAAAAATACGAGATTTTGAAACATTTATCAAAAAAATAATATCTTTCTTTAGATACATTTTTCTTTTTACCATCTTTTTCCATACATCGAAATATCGACAAATCGATTTTCGCGGAAATGATTGTTGAGTACTCTAACTCGATCATATTTTTCAAACAAAAAATTAATCATTTTCAGCTCGATCTATTATTTTCCATTTCTGGCGATTTTCTATTTCGATATAAAACTCGATTCAAAGTTTGGATTTACTTCACTAATTCATACATTCATATTTAAAATCTGTCAAGAGTCGCAAATAAGAGTTATAAGAAATGTTCTTAATATATCCATCATTGATTAAAACTTATTAGTTTAATAAATCAAACCCGAAAACAATCATACTCCAACCTGATTTTGTAAAAATTAAAAGTCGCAATCTTAAGTGAGATTCTTAAATAAGGTAGTAAATTAATTTATTTTTTATTTTAATGATTCTATGAATTTTAAAATCAATGTCAGGATCAATAGAGAAAAATAAGATTTTTGTATTAAACTATAAGAAAGTAAGAACTAAACCCTTTAGTATAGAGGTTGTTGAAACTGGTCCGCAAATAACACCGAAATCTTGCTTTATAATTCGATCTTTCGAACCTAATCTATAACAAAATATTGAACGTTTGCAGCCTTGATATATTCACCTTCTTTTAGATTTGTAATATACACGCTATAGAATAAATTAATAAAGTAAATAGAAATATGTTCAAACTTTTATAATGTTATCGTGAGTATCATAATTTTAAAAATGCCTCATTTAAAAATGGAATTATATATTGATTGTGCTGTATGTAACACGAACCTTCATCACTAAAAACTAAGTTTGAACTGAAAAATTGTGTTAAAATAAGTAATTCGTAAAAATTCTAATATAAATTTGCTTCTGATGTTCCATTTGATACAAATTGAGAGTTAGTTTAATATCCCAAATATTAAGAACGCTAGATTGTTAACTCAATCATGAACAAAAAATAGCCTTTTGTGTTACATGTGTGTTATATTTGCGATCCATAATTATTAGTATTATTTTTTTTGGTGACACGAACGATTGTGTTTTCGGCATTATTAGAAACTTACCTGCATGCCAATAATGGCGTATATAAAAAATAGCATTGCTATAAGCAAGCAGACATATGGAAGTGCTTTAAATGATTGTACAAATGTCCAAAGAAGAATACGTATCGTATATCCTTGACGGAGTAATTTTATAAGTCGCGCCGCACGAAACAAACGCAAGAAGCCGACGTTGATTGAGTTCGACTGTAAAATATTATTGGTCAAAATAGGAAAAAGAGAGAAACAGAAAATATGGAAAGTAGTATTAGAGTTTTGGTGTCCCGTTTCTTAAATGAATTCAGATATATTCGAAACTGTCGCCTGATAGCTCAGTTCGAATATGATCTCAAGTTGTTTCTCTTCTCTACTCCTCTCTTTTTTTTTTTTATTAAGTTCGTTAGTAGCAGTTATAGTAGTAGTAGAGTTGTAATATTAGTAGTATGTAGTAGTGCAGTAGCAGCGGTAGTAAGTAGTAGGTAGTACTAGTAGTACATACATAAAAAAGTACATACATATACATATACATATATATTGTTTTAAGTTGATTGGGTTAGTAACGATCAAATCAATAAAATAAAATTAATTTCTTTACATTTTCTTCTATATAATTACAAAATAATTACAGTAAAATTTGCATAATATTTTTTGAATATGTGATGATGAAAATGATAAAGGAATAGAGAGAAGACAATATACAAAATGCTAAATAAAAAGTGTATTCGAACAGGTTGTACCTTAAGTAAATACAACAAATGCAAATAAGATAAATTTGTTGTATGTTAAATTTATGAAAAGTCTAATTAGATAATTATTATAGTAGTATTAAATTCGCATCGTGTACAATTGTGGAAAGGTCTGCTTGTGTTTGAGAATGTGTGATGACTACCAGACTAATACAGCGTAACATGTGCGATCGCATGTTTTAGATACTGATACTAAATACACAACAGTTCGAATAAGCGTCAAGTGTTAGGTCTTGGGATA
Source organism: Drosophila kuntzei (assembly GCA_035042165.1). Taxonomy (NCBI): domain Eukaryota; kingdom Metazoa; phylum Arthropoda; class Insecta; order Diptera; family Drosophilidae; genus Drosophila; species Drosophila kuntzei. Next base: position 85,669 of record JAWNLU010000429.1, on the reverse strand, counting down.
TTAATATAAGTATTAGAGTATTTGAAAATCTAATCAACATTTTTATGTTTCATTTTGTACTGCACTAAACTAGTATTTGAGTGAGTTTTTTTGCAGAAATAAAAAAATATAATTTTTAAGATTGAAATATAAAAATGTGTCATTTAAAAAAGTAAAGTTAAGAAACAATTTTTTAAATAATTTGTTTACACTGTCGGTATGGACAATTTTTTATAATTATTTATGGTTTTGTACACGTTTACAATTGTTTTTTTTTTTAAGTAAGTTTAGCTGTCAGATATTTGTATAAAAAAGGTAGTAGTTGTTTCACGGTATAATGTTTGTGTTAATCATTCCGTAAGCGTTTGGGTAACTTTGACCAAAATATTTTACTCATCAGCTGTTGCATTTTGCACAATTACAATTTAATGTAAATATTATGCACATAAGTAAAAATGTACGCAGGTATTACAGTGACGATCACCGTTACTGTGAACGCGACTGTTATACCCAAATATACATAATTAAATAAGTGCTTGGCAACCACTGACGTATACCGCCTCTCTGTGGCCTCTACGTAAATAAGTAGATTTAAAAATAGTAAGCTCGTTTTTAAAAATACAATTTTCAATGATTAGATATACACATATGTATGTAAGTAGATTTAATACTTATATGCACTGTATCTTTTACTATTGTGAATCAGATAAGGGTAGTGCTATTTTATGACATTAAGGTTCAAATGTCATGTCAGATAATAACTGCAAACATAAGTGGTACACATGTATGTTAATGTTATGTTAATATAATTCTGTTACCCCTTTTGGAATGCCTATTATTGGAAAGGTTAAAGGTTTTTAATGGTTCACTAACACAATGGGGTATAAGCAGTAATGATAAAGTTATTATGTACAAAGAAAACTAATAATTTATAAATCGCGTAAGGTAACATTGTATTTGCAGCCAAATCCACACCAATGTAGCAAAAGGGTGACAGTACTACGAAAAATTAAAAAAATATGTTTATGGTATTCATTTTATCTAGAAAAAGTGTATAATGAATAGCTAAATACATATAAATATGTATTTATGAATATAATGGCAATAGAATCTACTATGGATGTAGACATCATCAATGCTATCTGAATACAAAATGTAGTAAAATATTAAACGTTTACCTAAAATGCTAATAGTTAAGTTTGTTTTTTTTTTTATGTGAATGTTTGTAGTAACAAAAAACATTTCTCGATTTAATTTGTTTACTTACATCCTGTTGGATAATCAGAAACCATGTTTAATGAAAATTATTGGATTCGATTTAAAGAATTCAATGTACACACAACTCATATACCGCATTATCACCGATTTGATGTCACAGTTGTTGTTGGTATTTAAAATTATCAAATGGCAGATTAATTGCATGGATTTCGAACGCAGTTGCAGATTCAGTTGCATTCAGTTTGAATCGACAAGAGTCAAATTGGTGAATTATAAAATTTTCAACGAAATGAAATGTTTGTGATTGGTTTGCAGTGCAGTTTAAGATTAGTTCATTTATAAGCAATTTATATACACAATTTGTAGATTTTATAGTTTTATGCGTGTTTTCATATTATTGTATTATTAAAATTGTAAATTGCGATTACGAGTACATATCGGTTAGTTTAAACGAATTACGGATTTCATGCGACGTTGGCGGCGTTTAAAATATTCGATTTCAAATATTTTAGAAAAAAACAAAGAAATGAATAAAGTAGAGTTAAAATTAGTAGTAATATTTGTAATTAATTGTGTACTACTCTCTTTCAATATACGAATATATGTAAACGAACATTTGTGAGCAGAATGTGTTATCGTATAAATGTTTTATATCATTAAGAAAGGATTTGGAGAAGGGTTATTTTACGTTGATTTTTCACTGTTCTATGCCTTGAGATTCTAAAGCCACTTTGGATAGGAATGTAAAGCTTAACATCAAATAAAGACATTAAAATATAAAAATAAAAAAACGAGTTGGTTTACCGATGGAAAATCATTTTTAATCAGAATGTGTTTATAGAAGTATGTACTTTAAGTATGATCGTTTCCATCAGCTTGAGACAGTTTGTATCTGTGCATCTTAGGTAAATTTATAGATAGAGTTAGCTTGTACATATGCGCATATTCAATTCTTGATTAAGTCTTATGCAAGTTTTTCACACTCTCAATACACATTTAAGATTGATTATTGTTATTTATTTAGAATCATTGATGAAATGGATGGCTATAAAAATTACTGTCTTACCATACCTTACATATCTGCAGGAAAACAATCTTGCAGAATCACACGTATTTAAAGTGCGGTTATACGCCGTTTGATTAACATTTCTCAATCTCTTTAAATCAGAGACGAACACTTATTTAGTGGCATCATGCATCTGAACAAAAGCCGTTTAGAGTTATGCATTGAAACTAAATAGCAGATTCAAAATTAGCACTACATTTATTAACAGGTATGCAAGCCAACACTTATGTGTAAATTATGTTATATGAATAGATTAATTAATTACAGTTCATCAATCAAATAAGAGGCACATTGTGTGCATCAGTGGTTAAATTTGGTTAAATAAGATTATCTCTGGGAGAAATTAGAATTGAAATGTTGAGCAGAAGGAAAGTAGAGAAGCTATTCTAGTATTGAAGAATATTGTAAGTCACGCAAGACTGGCGTCAATAAATATAGTGAAAATACTACGAGTTTACCAGTATGATAAAATTGAAGAAGATTTTATCAATCCTTACAATTACATAGTGCCCCGTCTGATAGCCAAAAAAAAAATCCAAATGGAACTTAGATCATGCGGAGAAACTAATTTATAATAAGTATGTACAGTTTTAAAAGCTTGGCTTAGATTCTTAGTTATTCCTGTAGTTGCCTTGTTGATTACAACATACTATTACTTACAGTTATCACTGACCACCTAAATGTTTCACTTGCAAAATTAATTTTAAATCAGTTTATAGTTGATTGAAGATTAAAAAACGTTCCAAGTACTGGTTTAATGTAAAATGCAACTTAAAGATTGAAAGACTCGAAAGTTGTTATTATTCTATAAATGCTGATCAAATCATGTTTCAAGTTAAGAATATTGAGTTTTTCTATTAACAAACACAAGTTTGTAAACGCAAAAAATGAAAGTCTCGCAAAAAAGATTAAGAAATTATTGAAAAAAAATAAAAATAACAGTTGCCTTACTTCACTTTCAATGTATCATATCACCCTTGGGCCCTCTAAAAACTTATAAAGTAAATCAAGATTTAATGAGAGTACCGTTTATTATGTTATCTCTCTAGAACATCTTACATGTTTTCGGTAGAATGATCTTCTAATTAGTTTGTCATTGATCTTTAAGCTACGTGCACGCGAAATGGAAGCTGTCGTACCTTATGAGTACAAAATTGTTGCTGGTTTTCGAAAAAATTCGAAGTTGTTGCTTCTGACAACCCAGCAACAATTGTAAGTTGACAAATAGTTGAAAATCATTTTAAAATGTACCAATAAAGTATTCATTATTATTAATTCACAAAATTTTGAGAACACTTTTAAAAGTGTCGTAAAGCCCAGAAAAAAGTGACTTAAAGCCCGGCGGGCGTTATGACTTGTACCCAGATAAGTACACAGAAGTTAGCTGCACGGTTACCAAAACTTGAGTTTTTCTTTGTATTTTGTTGCGAACTGGTTTCTTCTATTTTTGTTAAAGATTTTCGTGAACAAAAATATTATGAATATAATCTTAATTTTTAACACAAAGCTCATTAAATTTGTAGATATTAAATATCGAGAAGTTTAGGTTTTTGAAACGGAACCTTTTATTGATAGCTTCAGGAATTGTAAGAATCACATATTATTGATTTGCAGGATGAACAATAGCAAAATGAACAAAATAATTTCACTGGGCTTCCGCTTTAAGAACATTTTATGTTGAGTTTAAATATGTAAATAAATGCTTCATGCTGCGCCCCGTTAACTTTTTAATTTGCGATCAATCATCGATCATTGTTGTAGAACTCTAATACATACATGTAATATACATATATAATTAAAATGATTTTTGTAAACTGCTGACCAATTCAGTCGTATTTTCTACGATGCTGACTACAATCTTATATACATACATGCGTAACTTTATATAAGAAAAGAAATTACATACGATCGTACGCAAGTACGAGTACTTTTGTCGTGGGCCATGTATCACATATCTGGAACTTTCACATATTTGGTACTCGCAACGAAAACAATTAGAATGGAATACATGTACAGATGAAGAACGACAATTTTTCCGGAAGCCGAAATTTTAATACCCATGCAGACATTTCTTTCAAAATAACTTCTATAATAATATAAACTGTGAAGTTAGGCGATTGAACTATTAGCTTGTGAACAATTAAACATTTTGTAAAAATTAAAAATAAAAAAAAATGAATTCGAGAACCTACATTTGGAGTCGTTCAATATCTTATATCAGAATTTTAATTATCTTTCTTGTCGAATGCAACGCATAAATAAATTATAACTTCGTTCTTAAGCCCAATTTTATTTTCAAATTGATGTAGACTTTGTCCATAAACGAAGAGTGGACTTTAACTTAATATCCGATATTCTGAAATTTCTAAATCTAAATTTTATCATAGTATCTGCTAGGGTATACAAATAAGAGAAAAAATGCAAATGTGTGTTTAAATTTTTAAATAAGAAAAAACAAAATGTTTTGTTTTGTGAGCTTAGTAATTAAGTGGAAGGTGTGATTAGCAATAAAAGCAGAATCTAAAGTCAATTATATGGACACATAGGAATTTGATTAATGCAATTCTGTGTAGATTGTGTTTCGTACTTACATCGTGCTGTTGGTGTTGATATTTGTTGTACATGTCGATGTAGTTGTAGATGAGATATAAATGTATGCATATGTATGTGCAAAATGTGTATTGACAACACATACAATTGAAGCACATACACATGCATAATTGTTGAATGACAACATGTTTGTAATACAATTAAATTTGTTGATTGGTTGATTTCATAATTCATTTTGATTAAAGTGTAAATTGTTGTTTTTTGATGTTTTTTTTAGTATTAAGTTTTGTTTAGTGAATTTGTATTCAAGTTGTGATTGTGATAAAAGAGATTGCATATTCATTGCATTTGGTATTAGCATTGGTGTTGGTTTTGTAATTACAAAGTACGTGTTTTTTTAAATTGTTTTTAAAATATTAATTTCATGTTGGGCAGTGATTATATGATGATTTGTTTCCCGATGGGGGGCGTATATTGCGTCAGTCGAAGGCATAAATACATTTATGTAGTCGCATATGTCCATTTAAATATGCATATGCGTGTACATATAAATTTTTCAATGTGTTACATAATTTAGGAGTTAACAATGTGAAGGGTGTGAATGTTTAATTTCATGAGTGTTCATTATTATTATTTTTATTTTTATTATTATTGTTTTTTTTTTTTTGCATTCATCGTTTTTGTTTGATTCGGATTGGTTTTTCCCGATTTTGAGACCACATTTCGTAATTGGTATTCGTTTTCGTACACAAATAAATATGAAAAAGGAAATCAAAAAGAAATATGATTATTAATTTCTGTATTTTTTTGAGACTTCGAAAAGAAATATTTTTATGTTTAAAATTGCGTTCAAATTAAATGTAAATTCATTAATAATAAAAAAAACATTTTATTGTGTGGCTGTAAGCGATTCTCAAATAATTAAAAGTGTCTGAATGTAAAAAAAATGTAACTTATTTTTAATTAATTTTCTGCACTCTGTTATTCCATTTCCATTTAAAGTAAGTTTTTAACACGCTCTTTAGGCCCCTTTTTCCTATATACATAAGTAATATGTAAACACACTTTGCACTAACGGTCTTAGTTTTCGTTGTCTGCTAAGAGTAATGTCTATTTTAACATAGTATATTTTCGTATATTATAATTATATTAATATGTAACATACATATGTATATTATGTAGATTCTCTAACCGAAGTGACATTTCAATAAGCGCATGGCAGTACTACGATCAAAATTTGAATTTATCAACGAATCGTACAAATTTTGTCACTGTTTTTTTTATATGGTGTTTTTCATTTTGCGGTCGTTTCGCTGTGAGTCTAAGTAATCCTTTAACCGCTGTTTTTTGTTTTTAAGGGCACAATAATTGAATATGGTTGCTATCATATACCGATAGGCAAAATACTAATATTCTGCTAATAATAAAATCGTGAGAAGCTGGGAAATTCGACATTTTTAGCCGTCGATATTTCGCATCAGATGCATATAGAGCTTATGTCCGAAACATGCAGTAGATCTATACCAATGAAAAATAAATGTTTTCAGTGAATAAGTTCAGATGGCTTTTGAAAAATATTTTCTATCGCTAGCCACATATTTTTCCCGATCTCTCGGCGGTACAAGCTGTCTCTCCAGGTTTCAACAGATCAAAGTGAATTATGACCTGCTGATCCCATAAAAATCGCGGCATTCGATTTGATTGTATTCCACGGTCATTGTTTACAACATAAAATCACTAGTCTTTAATTGCTTAAACCACTCAAAGCGTATCGATTTGACGAGAGCATATTAATCGTAAGCTTTCATAAGCATACAGTTTGACTCTGCTGCCGAGTTTTTAAAAAAAAAAAAAAGCAAACCAATAATGATCCCTGGATATCGTGATAATTGAGCACAAAACTCGACATTTTCTGCCTGTCTGTTAGTAAACTTTGTACGTTATTCAAATATCCAATCAATATGTATTGCAAAAGAAAAGATTAGAATATTTCATAGGTAGAATACCTAAAACGTATACATAATTAATTGTAATTATTATATAAATTCATTGATTCAGTGAAATTTCAGTGAGCGAGCAAATTTCTAAGCTCGAAGATAGATTTTCGCCACTAAATATTTATCTAAACCATAAACGTTTATGTAAACATAATCTGAAAATTGCGTAAGTATGTAGTATGTATGTGTGGATACAAAAGTAAATATGTTTGTACGCATTTATAAATATTTGTAAAAAAATGTTTGTATTGGTATGAATGTGTATTTGTACGGATACGAGTATCTGCCAAAATGAAAAGTTGGGCACTTTATTTATATATGTATATATTGTTTGGTTTTGCAAAACGGCTTACAAAAATTGAACATATCAATATGTATGCTCTAAGCTTATTAATGAGAGTTGCATATAATTACCCCGAATTCCATCCAGAGAGCATCCACAATGCTGCCTAATACAGTAATAAGATCGAAAATATTCCACGGATCCTTGAAAAAATTCTACAAAATAAATGTTTGTATATTATTATGATAATTTTTTTATAAAAATTTACTATAATAGCTATAACACACAACAATACAAAATAAACGAAAAGTACTTATATTAATTGTTTCCTTCAATACCGAAGTCTTTATTATTGGCTGGAATTTACATTGTTACATTGTGATACACTGTTATTACAATTTTGCTAATAATGACCCCTTCTACATTGCTGCAGAATGTCAGAAATATTTCATATATATAATTTAAAGTTCATATCAAATAATTTTAAAAAGTTGTGAGTTTTTTGAGCAATGCAGATACAAGACCTATTTAACATTTATACCTACCGTAAATCCAAATGAAATTATTTTCAGAATAGTCTCCCTTGAGAAGAATAAGGTAAATATATGATTTATGTGCTTCAGCATATATTTAGGTCAAACGAATGCGTTTGGCAGCTGAACCGTAAATCCAAATGAAATTATTTTCAGAATAGTCTCCCTTGAGAAGAATAAGGTAAATATATGATTTATGTGCTTCAGCATATATTTAGGTCAAACGAATGCGTTTGGCAGCTGAACACAAAATTGTTGTATGATAATTTGCCAGATTCAATAAAAAAAATCAATCCAAACTAACAATTTTAGACTTACATATATTTTTTGGCGGTTTTTTGGCCGCGTCTGTTGAATATTTTTAATTTATTGATGAAATCACCATGGTAAGATTGAGACAACTTTATTATCAAATTGATCTAAATTGCTGTATGTTCATCAGGAAGAAAACAATCCACAAATAGTAACTGTTTGGTTTGTCCTTTTTTGAAAGCGACGTTTGTCAGGTCATCACCATCAACAGCGAGCGCTACAATTGACCAAATTTAAAGATAGGGACACGGACGACATGTGGTTACAGCAGGACAGCTTAACGTACCACACAGCGAACGCCACAATTGATATTCTGCAGAACCGATTTGAGGATGTGCTTATCTTTTGCAGAGGTGACGTGAATTGGCCACCAAGATCATGCGATTTAACTTCGCTAGGCTTTTACATGTGCGTCTTTCTGAAGTTACAAATCTTTTCTAACATGCCGGATTTATGCGGCAGTCATTGGAAATGTAAGCATTGGAGTCCGTTTCAACGTGAGAAGCCGCATTTAAATGATGTTGTACAAATTAATGCGGTTTTATATTGTACTGCAGGGGCTCCGCCTGCTCGCTTCGCTCGCCGAAATGAAATTTAGTTAATAATGTTAATTAAGTTTAGTCAAAGTAACCTTTAGTATGAGTTTGGTTGAGATTTCTTAAGAGAGAATAACAATTTTCATACTAATCGACAATTTGCATTATATTGTTCCTATGGCAGCTTTATGATATAGTAATCCGACTTTTACCAAATTTGGTCAGAATGATGAATGACAGTCCCAAACATCTAATCTGTAAGTTTGGTTAAGATATCTTAAGAAACAAAAAAGTTTTCCATACTAAAGGTTAATTTCATCCGATTATTGCTATGGCAGCTATATGTTTTAGAAATCCGGCTTTGACCAAATTTGGTCAGAATGTAAGAGACAGTCCCAAACATCTAATCTGTAAGTTTGGTTAAAATATCTTAAGAAACAAAAAAGTTTTCCATACTAAAGGTTCTTTTCATCCGATTATTTCCATGGCAGCTATATGATATAGTAATCCGACTTTGACCAAATTTGGTCAGAATGTAAGAGACAGTCCCAAACATCTAATCTGTAAGTTTGGTTAAGATATCTTAACAAACAAAAAGTTTTTCATACAAAGCAATTCCATGACCTTTTGACCTCGGGTAAACACACTTCCAGGTGGAATTTTACAAAACGCCGTCTTATTGCACGATGAAATGTTGTGTGAAAATTTCAGCTCTTTACCTTAAGCCGTTTGGCCTACACGTTGATGTGTCAGTCAGTCAGTCAGTCAGCCAGTCAGTCAGTCAGTCAGTGAGGACAAAGAGTTTTATATACTACTAGGGGCTCCGCCCTGCTCGCTTCGCTCGCCAACTCCGGCTCGCTTCGCTCGCGGAAATGAAATTTAGTTAATAATGTTAATTAAGTTTAGTCAAAGTAACCTTTAGTATGATTTTGGTTGAGATTTCTTAAGAAAGGAAAACTAATCGATAATTACTACTAATACATATTACATACTAATCGATAATATGCATTATATTGTTCCTATGGCAGCTATATGTTAAAGTAATCCGACTTTTACCAAATTTGGTCAGAATGATGAATGACAATCCCAAACATATAATCTGTAAGTTTGGTTAAGATATCTTAAGAAACAAAAAAGTTTTCCATACTAAAGGTTAATTTCATCCGATTATTGCTATGGCAGCTATATGATATAGTAATCCGACTTTGACCAAATTTGGTCAGAATGTAAGAGACAGTCCCAAACATCTAATCTGTAAGTTTGGTTAAGATATCTTAACAAACAAAAAAGTTTTTCATCCAAAGCAATGCCATGACCTTTTGACCTCGGGTAAACACACTTCCAGGTGGAATTTTACAAAACGCCGTCTTAATGCACGATGAAATTGTCTCAGCTATGTTGTGTGAAAATTTCAGCTCTTTACCTTTAGCCGTTTGGCCTACACGTTGATGTGTCAGTCAGTGAGTCAGTGAGTCAGTGAGGACAAAGAGTTTTATATATAATAGGGGGCTCCGCCTACTGCTCGCTTCGCTCGCGGAAATGAAATTTAGCTAATAATGTTAATTAAGTTTAGTCAAAGTAACCTTTAGTATGAGTTTGGTTGAGATTTCATAAGAAAGAAAAACTAATCGATAATTACTACTAATACATATTACATACTAATCGATAATTTGCATTATATTGTTCCTATGGCAGCTATATGTTATCTTCCAAAAAAACTTTTAACAAAGTAAAAGTCTAGTGACGAAAGTCTTTCCCTGCCCCAAAATTTCTGATATCCCATTTTGTGACGAACGATATTAAACTTAATATATAAATAATTATAAAATAAAAAGTTTGGCATTCGGAACATTGCGCATAAAGATCTTGATTCTTTATACCTAAAAATAATTTTAATGCGCAGTGCAATTTTAATAAAAATCGTCGGAACCGTTTTCTAATAAATCGCCAAAGTTTAAGCTAAAAATCCTTTTTTCACCTGTAGCGTTTTACCTGAGCACTTTGCAAAAAAATATTCAAGGCACGTCTGAAAGCCCTCTAATATACCTTTCTAATATATAATATAATATACTATAATATACCTTTCGACATATAGAACACATCTCTAGCTTTCTTGGATTGGAAGCAATGGGTGTTTCAAATTTATCACGTTTTAGCTTTTTCCCGCTAAACTAGCTATTTCCCGCTAAAGTCGTAGAACAAACATTTCTAGATTTCTGATAAGAAACAATTCCTCATCAGAAAAATTTAGCTTTTTCAGCGCCTTCGTACAAACAAACAAATGGACAAATGGACAAACAGACAAACAGACAAACAAACTTTTCATCTCATTTTGAGAAGGCCCTTAAAAACTTCAAATTAATATATCTTTTGAACCAAATGTCGGATTGAAATGATCAAGGTATCATTCGACGCGTATTTTTAATAAGAATTTTTAAAAATTATAAAATTTTACGAAAAGGCTCCAACGGCCCCACTAGCTGCAATCATTAAAATTTGGCCCCTCCCACTTACACCCCCATATCTTACGAACCAGGTGAGTTACCAAAAGTCTTAGTATGCACTTTTGTTAGGTAAAGTCATACCTTTCGATCGGTATATAACTCAATCCGATCGGACAGTCATAGCAAATGTTCCATTCTGCGTGTATATATTGCTAGTCGCCTTTTGCACACTACGTGTTGCTTTCGTCACTAGCGCGGACTGCCGTCCGCAGTGATAGTATTCCGACTTTTACCAAATTTGGTCAGAATGATGAATGACAGTCCCAAACATATAATCTGTAAGTTTGGTAAAGATATCTTAATTTATATAATATAATGCACATTAACCTTCAGTATGAAAAGCTTTTTTGTTTCTTAAGATATCTAAATCAAACTCACAGATTGTATGTTTGCGACTGTCTCTTACATTCTGAACCAATTTGGTCGAAATCAGTCAGCTATATCATATAGCTGTCATAGGAAAAATCGGTCGAAAATCAGGTTTTAGTATGAAAAACTTTTTTGTTTCTTAAGATATCCAAATCAAACTCACAGATTGCATGTTTGCGACTGTCTCTTACATTATGAACCAATTTGGTCGAAATCGGTCAGCTATATCATATAGTTGTCGTAGGAAAGATCGTTCGAAAATCAGGTGTTAGTAAGAAAAACTTTTTTGTTTCTTAAGATATCCAAATCAAACTCACAGATTGCATGTTTGCGACTGTCTCTTACATTCTGAAACAATTTGGTCGAAATCGGTCAGCTATATCATATAGCTGTCATAGGAAAGATCGGTCGAAAATCAGGTGTTAGTACGAAAAACTTTTTTGTTTCTTAAGATATCCAAATCAAACTCACAGATTGCATGTTTGCGACTGTCTCTTACAAACTGAACCAATTTGGTCGAAATCGGTCAGCTATATCATATAGCTGTCATAGGAAAGATCGGTCGAAAATCAGGTCTTAGTATGACAAACTTTTTTGTTTCTTAAGATATCTTAACCAAACTTACTTTGGGACGGTCTCTTACATTCTGACAAAATTTGGTCGAAGTCGGATAACTATATCATATAACTAAAGGTTAGTTTCATCCGATTATTTCTATGGCAGCTATATGATATAGTAATCCGACTTTGACCAAATTTTGTCAGGATGTAAGAGACAGTCCCAAACATATAATCTGTAAGTTTTGTTAAGATATCTTAACAAACAAAAAAGTTTTTCATACAAAGCAATTCCATGACCTTTTGACACACTTCCAGGTGGAATTTTACAAAACGCCGTCTTATTGTACGATGAAATTGTCTCAGCTATGTTGTGTGAAAATTTCAGCTCTTTACCTTTAGCCGTTTGGCCTACACGTTGATGTGTCAGTCAGTCAGTCAGGACAAAGAGTTTTATATATATAGACTAGGAGGCTCCGCCCCGTGCTCGCTTCGCTCGCGGAGATGAAATTTAATTAATAATGTTAATTAAGTTAAGTCAAAGTAACCTTTAGTATAAGTTTGGTTGAGATTTCTTAAGAAAGAAAAACTAATCGATAATTACTACTAATACATATTACATACTAATCGATAATTTGCATTATATTGTTCCTATGGCAGCTATATGTTATAGTAATCCGACTTTTACCAAATTTGGTCAGAATGATGAATGACAATCCCAAAAATATATTCTCTGTAAGTTTGGTTAAGATATCTTAATTTATATAATATAATGCACATTAATCTTTAGTATGAAAAACTTTTTTGTTTTTTAAGATATCTAAATCAAACTCACAGATTGTATGTTTGCGACTGTCTCTTACATTCTGAACCAATTTGGTCGAAATCAGTCAGCTATATCATATAGCTGTCATAGGAAAAATCGGTCGAAAATCAGGTTTTAGTATGAAAAACTTTTTTGTTTCTTAAGATATCCAAATCAAACTCACAGATTGCATGTTTGCGACTGTCTCTTACATTATGAACCAATTTGGTCGAAATCGGTCAGCTATATCATATAGTTGTCGTAGGAAAGATCGTTCGAAAATCAGGTGTTAGTAAGAAAAACTTTTTTGTTTCTTAAGATATCCAAATCAAACTCACAGATTGCATGTTTGCGACTGTCTCTTACATTCTGAACCAATTTGGTCGAAATCGGGCAGCTATATCATATAGCTGTCATAGGAAAGATCGGTCGAAAATCAGGTGTTAGTATGAAAAACTTTTTTGTTTCTTAAGATATCTTAGCCAAACTTACTTTGGAATGGTCTCTTACATTCTGACAAAATTTGGTCGAAGTCGGATTACTATATCATATGAAACTAACCTTTGGTATGAAAAACTCAGCAGCTGTATGATATAGTAATCTGACTTTGACCATATTTGGTCAGAATGTAGGAGACAGTCCCAAACATATAATCTGTAAGTTTGGTTAAGATATCTTAACAAACAAAAAAGTTTTTCATACTAAAACCTGATTTCGACGGATCTTTCCTATGACAGCTATATGATATAGATGACCGATTTCGACCAAATTTGGTCAGAGTGTAAGAGACAGTCCCAAACATCTAATCTGTAAGTTTGGTTAAGATATCTTAAGAAACAAAAAAGTTTTCCATACTAAAGGTTAATTTCATCCGATTATTCATAAAACAGCTATATGATATAGTAAACTGACTTTGACCAAATTTGGTCAGAATATAAGAGACAGTCCCAAACATCTAATCTGTAAGTTTGGTTAAGATATCTGAAGAAACAAAAAAGTTTTCCATACTAAAGGTTAATTTCATCCGATTATTCATATGACAGCTATATGATATAGTAATCCGACTTTGACCAAATTTGGTCAGAGTGTAAGAGACAGTCCCAAACATCTAATCTGTAAGTTTGGTTAAGATATCTTAAGAAACAAAAAAGTTTTCCATACTAAAGGTTAATTTCATCCGATTATTCATATGACAGCTATATGATATAGTAATCCGACTTTGACCAAATTTGGTCAGAATGTAAGAGACAGTCCCAAACATCTAATCTGTAAGTTTGGTTAAGATATCTGAAGAAACAAAAAAGTTTTCCATACTAACGGTTAATTTCATCCGATTATTCATATGGCAGCTATATGATATAGTAATCCGACTTAACAAACAAAAAAGTTTTTCATACAAAGCAATTCCATGACCTTTTGACCTCGGGTAAACACACTTCCAGGTGGAATTTCACAAAACGCCGTCTTATTGCACGATGAAATTGTCTCAGCTATGTTGTGTGAAAATTTCAGCTCTTTACCGGTTGGCCTACACGTTGATGTGTCAGTCAGTCAGTCAGGACAAAGAGTTTTATTTATAGAGATATATAGATATAAATTTCACGATTAAGGTTCCGTAGCTTCCCGATTTGACGTTTGTTGCGGAGGCGCGACTTGAACTTTGGACAGAATTGCAGCGAGTTTAGGCTCTCTTTATAAGTCCCAAATATGTGCGAGCGGCGAATTAACAAATAGTGAAAAATAGTTAAAGCCCATGGCTTTAAAGGCTTTATTACACTTTTTAACGCAAAAAAAATTAATTTTTTTAATCATTTTTATTGGAATATTTTAATATAACTTTCACTGGAAAAACTCATCAAGAGACCATGTTTTACTTTCATCCTTTGCTTTTCCGTTGATCGGTAAGGACATTCAAAACTCCTGGAGTGTGGTCTATTAAAGGCTTTATTACACTTTTTAACGCAAAAAAAATTAATTTTTTTAATCATTTTTATTGGAATATTTTAATATAACTTTCACTGGAAAAACTCATCAAGAGACCATGTTTTACTTTCATCCTTTGCTTTTCCGTTGATCGGTAAGGACATTCAAAACTCCTGGAGTGTGGTCTATTAAAAATTTTGAAAAGAGTTTTTTTTTTAAAAAAGGACAATTTTATAGATTGTGTTTTTTTCTGTGTTAAATGTTGTGTGTATTGATTTATTTTAAAATTCTTTTAATTTATTATTTGTTTATTTTTTTGTATTTAAAAAAAATTGTTCTTTTTAATTTGCGCTGCATCGATTAATTTGAGCAACGTCATGAGGAGGACCTTAAAAAAAATTTGAAGACTCGTGGGCCCATGGGTCTTAATTCACACTTGTCGTGGGCGTTATTGCACTTTTGGAAGTGAAATAACGCCCGTGGGCGTTGTTCGGTACATTTGTCGCCTTTGATTCCAATTAGATGGGCCGGTTATACTATTCCGCAGTTATATTTCTTCCCTATTCTCTTATATTTGCTGCCACACCTAATTGATAAACATTTAAAGCTGGTACTAATGCCAATCCTGTAATTATACAGGGCAAAAAAGAATTCTAAGACTAAGTCTACCAGAAAACAAATTTGTTTTTCTTAAAGCAATTAAATGACTCAGATTTTTTTTTCTATTGATCTATTGCACGGCGCGGTTAAATGGTTCGCACTTTTACTTTGTAAATTTTTCCACTAATTAAATCATTAAACAATAGACTAAATATTCTTAAATGCTTAAGTATCAAAAACCTAAGATGTAACACAAATTCATTATTAGATACTACAAAATCTATAATATTATCAAAAATAGACTGTGGACTTTGTATATACGGTTAAACAAACACATCCAACATAAATAAGCTATCCACCCCCTACCACTCCTCAATCAGACTTTCCTTGGGTGCTTTTCGAACAACACCAATCAGCAACATGCTTGCAGAAGCTGGACTTCCGGATATAAAACCCAAATTCCAATGGAGCATCGGCAAACAAATTATCAGAACAACCTACGCAGCTGGCTCATCTCTACAAGAAACACTTGTAAGGCAAGTTAAAAATAAAAGAAAAAGTCGAATAACATCAAGCCTGCAACTAATTATAGACAAAGCTAATGAACTAAATATTCTGACTTTGCCAAAACGAAAATACAAAGAAAACGTGCCACCTTGGTTCTTTCAAAATGTATCCATTATTCTTGATCCAACCAACTACAAGAAAAACTGAGTTCCCAAAGAAATGTACCAACAAATGTTGAAAAAAATATTTAAAAAAGTACTACCCCACGTGTAAGTTCGTATATACAGATGGATCAAAAACAGAACACGTCACAGCATTCAGCGTAGTCACCGAAGAAAACACAGTTTTAAAATCTGCTATAACACCCTCGTACACATCAATCTTCACTGCAGAAGCTGAAGCAATTCTTGCGGCGGTAGAGATTGCAATTGTTACAAAAAAAGAAAACACATTCTATGCACAGACTCGCTTTCTACTCTACACGCTATTAAAAATGTTAACAACAGCGATCCCACAGTGAGGAAAATACGCGAAAAAGTCACAGCACACCACAAGAAATAAAAGCTTTTTTGGGTACCAGGACACGCAGGCGTAAAAGGAAACGAGAAGGCAGATACAGCAGCTAAGACTGTCACATTATCGTCATTGCTTCTGCACAACACCAACAACAAACATGGTATCAGCAGGCTAATTAACAACACTACAAACGAAGTCCTTAACACTTCCTGGGCTAACTACAATCACACCTACAAGACAATAAACCCAAAAAGAGAACCAACATATATACCAACAACTATAAACAGAACACATGACATTACATATACGAGATTCAGGCTAACGCACACACAGCTCACGCACGAACACCTTTTTAAAAAGTCTCCTGCGCCAATATGCCCATACTGCAACACCACCACACTCACGGCCCAAAACTTCATAAACAACTGCAACTACATAAAAAAAGAATGCACCTCCCTCCTAACCTCAACCCCTAACGCAAGTTACCCCAAGCAATATTATAAATTTTAATAAATTAACGACTAAACTTAAATTAAGCTAAAGGAAAAAAAAAAGAAAATTATATAAAAACAGCCTGAAGGCCTCAGTTGCTCTGGCTATACCATTGTTTCCTCGAATTAATTCTACTTTACAGTTAAATAATTAAATAAATAAAAAATAAAAATAAATACATAAACAAGTTTATTTGAAAGTTATATTTATAAGTGAGATGTGTCTGAGAGCAGCATTACGTCAATGTTTGTCGTTCAGGAAATTGTGTTAGCTCAAGTTTATGCCGTGAAACATCGTTAGCGTTCCACATTAAAATTCGAAGGGCAGCCATTGATTATTTTGACTGTTGAGATGCAAGCATCTGTATCAATGTGTTTTGATTTTGCATAAGGTTTTGCATAGTTGTTGGTTTTTATAGACCTGATTTTAACGCACTGGCAAATGAGATGTCATTGATGGTGTTAGCGGGACCGAATGAAGACCTGGCTGCTTTGAAGAAGAAGACGTCGGGTGTAGTTTGGGATGCTATGATTGCGTACGGCATGCGCTGGGAGCGCATTGTTGGTAATCGCTGTATACGGGTTTTCAGTTCTTTCTACACAAGACAGCCTCTGTAGTTAGCTGTATAATTTCCCCCGCAGTTACCGCACTTTTTTGTATTGGGGTCTTCTTTATTGGCTTGGCAATGAACAGAGCCATGGGAGTCTCCGCAAGCAACGCATACTGACCGTAGCGTGTAGTAAGTACTCGTATTCCTAGCATTTTGAGCACGGCTCTTCAACCGTGATACGGCGATGCAACAAGAGCTGCAGTTTGTAGATTGGAAGCACTTCGTTTTTCTTCAAAGTTTTTCTATCTGGTTCTAGCTCAACTTTAAAAAAAGGTTGAGGTTTTTTGTTTTTATTTATAATATTTGATACTCTCATAGCACTTATAATATCAGCAGGAGTGACATCCGATTCTATTCCTTTGAGTATCACCTGCAGGCCCTTGCTGCTTTTCAGTTGATACGTATAGAAGATTTTCTTGGTCTCAGTGAGGTAATTAGTGGCCGTACGAAATTCTTTTTCAGTTTTTGCTTGCAGTTTTATTTCATTAATATTCCCCCTTGTAAGAGGAATGACATGAAAGTTGTTGTTTCCAATAAGTTCAACAAATTTATTTACAAGCGCATTGGGCATCTTCTCCCGAATGTATATTGGTGGGGGCTTTGGATTTCTTGGAGCCCCTTGTCCAGCTGCGGTCGGCTGCTCATTATCAGCCAGCAGAGCAAACCTGTTGCTGTTGTTAGTTGATTCCCCTGCTGTGTGGGTTGAGTTACCGCAGTTAAATTTTGTTTTGTTGCCTCGAATTTTCTGAGGGCTTAGTTTTCGCATGATTTTCATATAGCGATACATTCCGGTCTGTATAGTCGCTGGTTTTGACGCTGCGCTTGCAAGCGAAGCAGTACAGGAAAGAGCTTTTGCTTGCTTAGATGTAGACGGTAACTCTGTTGACATCGTTACAGTTGCCGTTGTCGTAGCGTCAGCTGCAGTAACTTTTGAGGGCAACGTTGGCGGTGATTGGGCTGCCCGCGGGGTATTGAGCGGCAGTGGGGAGGCACACTCTTCGCTCCAGGTCTTGTGTCCTGCGCTTGGCAAAGCTGGGGAACAAGAACGGGATCTCTCGTTTTCGGCTGCTAAAAGGGAACTTTTTTGTTTGTTTACTTCCGAGACGTAGCTGAAGTACTCGTTGTTTCGCTGTATTGAGAGACGCCGCTCGTCTTGCTCGTGTTGACGTTGTGAAGGTGTATTTTTGTGGTTCATATTTGAATTTAGCGCGCGGTGTACAACCGGTTGACCGGTCCCAGCGATCTGGAAACACTCCTTTGAGCCTCAACTGACTGGCAACTCCGTACACGATGTTTACTTTGATCAGCCGTTTGTATTCACTTTGTGAATAATCTATATTTTATATTATTGCTTTTATTACAATGAATATTAAACAGTCAAAACACTGATCGTGCAATTAGGCTCCGGGCCTATTGTTGTGTATTTACCGCACTTTATCGCGATTTAAGCTGTGTTTTATTCGGAGCGCTCGCAAAAACACGTCTGCAAGATCCGACTTCCAACTTAAGAGGTCGGAGACTTAAGAGTTACGAGAATACGAATACTTAAGAGAATACGATTCATTTCTTTTTTGTCACACGCAGCGTGGGTTTTGTGCGATCAAAAGAGTTTAAGAACTCAACTGCTGGCTTTCATTGTTTTTTTTTGCGACTCAAGCGTCGCGCAAGACAATCTCCGACCATTGTAAGTAATTCTTCCCGTCTACGGGGTCTTCATTGCATGACTTGCGGTCACAAGGGCAGGAAGAGTTACTGGCAAAGGCAGCATCACCAGACAGGCGGATGGACAAGCTGGCCCTGGAAAAAAGGATGTGCAGGGCAAGGAGGACGTTCTCTACGGAGGTAGAGAAGCCAAAGACGGCCATTTTGGACAATAAGAATGAGAAGGCAAAAGAGGACAAAAAGAGCATGGCGGTTAAAGGTTTGAGTGATGCAACAGTGAGTACAGTGATAACAAATACATGTGAACATGAAACCGCAACCTCCAAAAACTTTTTGGCGGAAAAAATGCATACTACAATACACATGATAACGATACTATAAGTGATATTAACGCAAGAAAAGCAATAAATTAATTTCATCTCACAAATGCTCTCAACAAGCTAAAAGTAGACGGCATTGTGGAGGTCTCGAGAATAGGTTATGGTCGATGCAAGATTATGTGTACCTCCGCTTCAAGCGCAAATCATATTGGAAATCTAGAATGCCTGGCAGCTCGAGGCTATAAACCGATAATCTTTAGACATTGTTTGTGCAAATCGAGAATTTTGTTCAACATTCCAACGCACGTCCCCGAACAACAACTTTATGAGCATATATCATCTGAAATAAAAATTGAACAGATCTCAAGAGTTATGAGAGGGATAAAGCTTCCAATAGTTTAATTCCCACTGACAGGGTGAGTGTTTGGTTTAAGGGCATGATTTTGCCAAAAGAGGTCAGATTTCTGTTTTCGAGGGTTGCGTGGCCGAGTGGGTCGAGTGGCAAGCAATTCGAGAGCCTGATCTCTGGGCAAACAAATTTAAAGGGCAGCAAAACTTCAGGCAACCCTCCACTAACACTGCTGCCTAGGACCCAGGGGGCTCACAGGTTACAATGTGCTCTCATCTAGAATCCTGTGCCCAAGAAAAACTGAATGCCCTCAGCCTGAAATTATCAGCCTTTTTTACCAATGGCAATAATAACGGACACGCAGATCTCGACACCAGAGAGCTGCAACGGGTATGTTCGTGTATGATCGCTCACCATTGCCAAAAATTCAATTTAATCTACCAGCGGCTCAGCCGCAACGTGTTCGATCGAGTTGCGCGTGTCTATGTTTACGATCGTGTAACGGACACGATTTCTTGTTTACGAACTACTCGGCTCGATCGTGTGCCGTTTATGACGATACACAAATGGACGGACGATTTGGGTATGACTTGAGCGCATGACTCGCGTGTGCGTATGGGTAGACACTCGAGCCACTCGAGTGTCCGTTTGTGTATCTAAACGAGCGTCAGTTTGGGTATCTGTTTAAGCCTTCGTTTGCGTATGTGTACGAGCCCTTGTTTGGGTATATACCTAAATGAGTAATGGTTTTGTGGTGCATTTGCGAGCGTTTACATACGTGTAAGTATTTTTATACTTTTACTGTTTGTATTTTTGAAAGAAAATAAAAATTATAAAACACAGAATTGATAATAAAAATATAATAATTTATTTTATTTGAAAAATATTTATAAAATGTATTACTAAATTCGATTTTATTTATTTTTAAAATAGAATATAATGTTTCAAACATGTCTTTGACTGAGTTTTATATGATTTATTTAATTTGAATAGAACTAAATTTTATTGACCTAATTCAAAAAGTTGAACTTATTATATAAGAAAGTAATTTTTTTTTAGGTTCGTCCGCCTGTTTCATTCATGCATTGTAACGAATAAAACATATCTGTAAACTTTACGGGTAACAAGTAGAAAATAATGCTATCTTTCCACTCTGTACAAACCCAACCAACCAAAGACATTTAAAATTATCATTCTACAATTAAACATTCAGAGTCTGACTTACAACAACAACAAACAGCTCCTACATATGTACCTAATAAATAATAATATAGATATTGCGATACTGTCTAAGATCTGGGTGAGGGATAACGCGGACTGCAGCTTTCCGGACTTTAAGTTTTACTGCAGACCTAGAGATGATGGCTATGGGGGGGTTGGCATTGTGTGCAATCACATTAGGTTTAAATTATTGAATACGGTCAACGGTATTGAGGGAATAGGTATACAAACTCTATAACTCAAAAGAAACATGAAAATTTTCAGCCTATACGCTACTCCCTCTACTAGCTTGAGTAATTTTAATAAATGTATAAAAAGCATTGTCTATGCAGCAGCCTTACTCCCTAACCCTTCCTTTATAGGAGGAGATCTAAACGCTAAATCTTTGCAATGGGGTAACAACTGCAGCGACAACAAAGGTCTCAGTCTCGAAAGGGTAGCTTTAGATGCAGGCTTCGTTTGTTTAAACGATGGCTCTCCGACTTTCTCTCACAGTACTGCCCATTTGATGTATCTCTTGAAGTATCATTCTCAAATGACATCAACGCAAATATCAGCTGGACAGTCAGGAAAGATAGAATTACAAACAGTAATCACTTTCCAATTATTGTATCTTTCAGCTCAATAAGTTCCGTAACTCACACCAAGAAAAAATGCATAATAGGATTCTGAAACAGTTCAACTCTTCTAACTTCGACAACATCGACAGTTTGAACCGAAACCTGGTTGAAATAACTCGTGAAAACACAATTCAAATGCCGAGTTTCAACAGGTATGTACCCAAGAGATGGTGGGACAGTGAGGCGAAGATATTGTTCAGGCGCAGGAATACCTGTAGACAAAAGTTTTATCTGACCAAGAAAATTGATAATTGCGGACAAACAGCTACAATCGCACTTTAAGATAAGACGCAGAACTAATTTGGAAGATTTCGTCCAAGAAATTTCGTCAGAACAGTGCATGTGGTCCAAGGTAAAGCAAGTTAAGCCCATAGGCAGCACCTGGTCGGATAGGAATGATGATGTCTTTCTACATATGGTTAAAAACTCCCCAAACACCACAAGTAGCATCATTCTAATTTCACCGTCGGCTTCACCAGCACCTGAGCTTTTACCTGCGCGTTTTCCCTTTGAGGATTTTCTAGCGCACCTGAAGACAAGAATCCCAAACTCTGCACGAAGCTTGGAAGGTCTCTCTGCGGAAAAAAAAGCGGAACTGCTCGCGCTACTAAACGATGTATGGCTGCGGATAACAATCCCTGAGAATTGGAGACTAATCCACTTAGTTCCAATTCCTAAAAAAGGTCCAGATTCGTCCATCGTAACGAACCACAGACCCATTTCGCTCCTCAGCACCCTTTCAAAATTTGTGGAAGGCTTAATCAAAATGCGATTTGATTCTCACATATCAGAAAATATGCTGCTGCCTGCGCGATCATATGCTTTTAGGAAGCATAGATCAACAGCTCAATGTATCAACGATTTAATCCATACAATTCTGGATTTGAAATCCAAAAACATGCATGTGGTGGCAGCATGCCTTGATCCTTAAAAGGCATTCGATTGTGTGCTTATTGACAGGCTGGAGCACAAGCTCAGGAATCTAAATTTCCATTCTCCCGAGTTTTCTTGGATGATTAGCTTTCTCAAAAGACGGGTGTTGGTAAAAGGAAACCAAAGAGTGGAGTTGGATAAGGGAGTCTGCCAGGGCAGTTGCCTGAGCCCGACGCTTTTCAACTTATGCACAGCTTAACTGTATAATCTAAATGATAGCAATAGCCTTCTCTTCTAATACGCCGACGATTTCTTCCTAGTGTGCTTTCATCAATCTTTCCACATAGCCAAAAATAACGTAAAAGATTGAAATTTTCGAAGAGGAATGCAATTTTCTTAATCTCTCCTTTAATCCAAACAATCAAAGGTCATTCCTTTTCACAATAGAAGAACTGCTCTCAATATCTCCCACAACGGAGTCCAGCTAAAGGACGTTGAGCAAATCAGATATCTGGGGAGAACAATCGGTGCCAATAACTCTCCATGTCTCCATATCAATCAGGCTATTTCCGAGGCCATCAATTCCTGCGCCTTTCTCAACCTGTTCAGCGGGTGCACCTTTGGTGTGAATCCCAGCAAAGGTTTAACTTTGTATAACGCTTTTGTTCGTAGTAGGTTGGATTATGCATGTTCCCCTTTTAGCAACCTTTCCAAAACAGTCCTCAGGAAAGTTAAAGCTCATTGTAATCTCCGTCTAAGGATGGCTAATCTACCATTTGGCTGCGAAACTTCCCCCCGAATTCAGAATGAAGTTTTTGACCGCGAAAGAGTTGGCCAAATGCTTTGCCTACAACCTGCCAGTGTGTGAAACAATTATCTTCAACTGAAATCTTAATAGCAGCTATTCTAAGGTAGATAATTTAGAGAATTTGCAGACATTTACGAAAACATAGAATCCATGCAGCAAAGCCCGCTTAAATGCGAAAAGTTCTGGTGTGATGAGAACTTTTTCAAGGGTATAGCAAAGAGTACGTCAATAGTGACATTATCTCTCAGCTACATAGTCAAAAAATAGAGAGCCTCCGCGCCGATAGCTATGAAATCTATTAAACAGATGGTTCCGTAAACAGACGTCACACTAGCGGCGCTTTCCTTCAGGCAAGTTCAGGGAATATAGAAAGTTTTCATTCAGACAAAGTGTTTTCGTCTCTTTCAGCCGAGTTGCTTACCATAGCTAAAGCTATCGACCATGCCTTATCTCGGGGTTTTCCACGTGTCGCCATACTGACTGATAGCAAGAACGGAGTTGCTATTCTTTCAAACTCGCAACAAGATAATTTTATTGCCCACCACATAAGAGAAATGATTTCTGAAAACCGCTCTCTGGTACACGTTGATTTTCACTATAGCAATATTTGTATGACCAGGATACAAATATTGCTTCAAACAACGTCGTAGACTTGGCAGCCAAAAACGCACCTGATCAAGGAGAATTCATCAGTGCAAACTGGACACTCAAGGATGCCATTAGCAAGATCTACGGGATCATTAAAAAAGAATGGGAAAATGCATAGTTCCACAATAGATTCGTCCTTTTCAAGCCAAAATAAACAAAACTTCTAAACGACCGCTAAGTGGAAACTCTTTCGATAAGCACACTCTTGCCAAAATGCACATCTACTCTGATAACATATGTAATGTTTGCGATACTATCGATAGCTCGTCTCGCATAATTTTCTGTTGCCACTATCACTCAGCTGCTCGACGCTTATTCCCATCGCTAGCAAATTACAAAGACATTCACAAATTATAAATAAGTCCACACTCCGAGTGGCAATATAAAACACAAAAAAAAAAAAAATAGAGATTTTAATTTCCGTCAATATACGATTTATATTTAATAAGTACAAATTTCTTAAGTATAGACATACAATCACTTGTGTGACACTGTAAATTTCAGCAATTTCATAATAGGACTGCGTTACATGAATATTATCTGATTACACTTAAACTTTAGAACAATGTTTTACTTACCTTGACACCGAATCCAATTATCTTTAGTACAGTTTCAACACTGAACATGCCCGTAAATCCCATGTTGATGTATTTAAGTGATTTTTCATACATCTCGCCTTGATTATGATACTGTTGATATTTTTGGTTATGATTAGTTTATATTAGTTAAGAAATAAACATAAAAATTATGATTTAAAACTAAAACATTATTTCAGAAGATGTGACAAAATAATTTTCCCCAAATTGTGCATTTCCACAACGTATTATATTAACCTCAAAAATAGTACAATAAAAAAAAATTAATTTAAATTGCGAGCTACGAGTAGTAATTACAATTAAGTACATCTTTACACATCTTTGATTACTCGTACTTGTAACTGTCAGTAAGCATCAAACTTTAGATACAATATCGGCATTATCCGGCGTATCGACTTTTTATGTACAACTGCGGTAAAAATAATTGAAATGCCTTGTTGTGGGATAATTGTTTATATTCACGTAATTTTTCCATAAAATTAATTTTCACATTCGCTGCCACCTTTTTTTTGATATCCTCGTTCGTTCTCTCTCTCTCTTGTTCTCTTTCTCTAAAGGCCTATCTAGACTGAAAGCGAAATGAAAACCTTGCAAAAGCAATTGTACCATAACATAAATTAGCTGTTTGCTTACGTTATGTTATATACAGAATATTAGTATTTTTTATATCGATATACGTATTTTAGCGACCCTGTGCTGTTATTGCGACCTGTTAAAGCTTAGTTTCAACCAGAGATAAATTCCGGTACCCCGGGGTACACTCCATATAAAAAAACGTTGATTATCCCACAACGTGGTAACCGAATTCGGTCGACTAAATTCCGCTGGCCCGATATCCAGAAAAGTCATCAAACAGAGTTGCCAGATAAGTTACGGCGTTGTTCAACACTTTTGGCACAACAGCAGGTATTTCGTTACCCGGTGTAGAAATATATGCCTTGTTCATTCTTTTGACAAGGGCTTGTTGAATGAGAACACGGGAATATTTGAAAAATGTCGAAAAGCGAATTAAAAGTGAAAAAAGGGCGCCTGGACCTGTTCACTATATAGGACATAATTGATCTAACTCAACAAGTGGAAAAGTATCCAATCATTTATGATTTGACTGATAAAAAGCATTTCGATGCAGTTTTGATGAAATTAGCATGGGAGAATGTAGCTGGGGACAATATCGCAATAAGCAAACAATCCCACATTAAGGACTTTCATCGCTGCATCTGATCTGATCATCTTCATTTCAAAAAATCTTGCAATTTTTTACCTTTAAATTATTTTACTCTGATTTGCACTTTTAAAAATGTAAACAACGCACAGCTTGACACCAGTGGGACCAATCGACGTTTGGTTACTTTTTGGTGTTGCGTTGGTCACACTAAATGCACTAAATTCGGCGTCGAAATATATGACATTTTTATTTCGCTGTGTGAATTATGAATGTGATTACATAGATTTGCACGCATATAGGGTGCATACATGGAATTTAATTCAGTTAATAAATTCATTGTAGTTTTCTTTTATTGTTGCAACTAAATGTTGCAAAGCTGGCTGGCACCGTTCTTAATTATTAATTAATTATTCGAAATTAGGGCTGAAAACTAGTTCCAATACGTTAGTGCGAAGTGTGGCAATAACATTGTCATGTTATTGTTAACAGGACGTAATGCCAATACGTTGCGAAACGTAGCGAAAAGTGTGAACCAAATTTAAAACGTCGAATAGTAAAATTTTGTTCGATGTTTTTTTTATATGGAGTTTTTCATTCCGTGGTTGTTTCGGTACGAGTCTAAATAGGCCTTAATTAACAACCTTTTCATCAGAATTTAAGTGTTTTCTTTGCATTTGATTAGCGTTTTAACGCTGAAAGATTGCGTCAGATAATTGGTATAATACACTCAATTTTTATTAATCAAAAAATATGTTAGAGAAGAGCAGATGATCGCTAATTCGCTTGACTCGCAATATATAAGGTTGTCAAAAAAGTCTTGCGGTATTTTTATTGAATTTTCAATTGTTCATAAAATTGGTTATAATAATGCGATTTAAGTCAAATATGCGCCGTTTTGTTTGATGACGAGTTCCCAACGAGATGCCAACTTCATAATGCCCCTCTTACAGAAGCTCGCTTCCCTATTGTCAAAAAACTCGGAGAGCCAATTTTCACAGGACTCTCTTGTGGCCAACTTCCGACTACCAAGCTCGTTCGCCATGGACAGAAATAGGTGGTAATCACTTGGTGCGAGATCCGGACTATACGGTGGATGCAAAAGAACCTCCCATCCGAGCTCCCGGAGCTTCTGGCGCGTCACCAAAGATGTGTGTGGCCTGGCGTTGTCCTGATGGAAGACAATTCGGCCTCTGTTGATCAAAGATGGCCTCTTCTGCATGAGTGCTGCATTCAAGCGGTCCAGTTGTTGGCAGTACAGGTCCGAATTGAGCGTTTGACCATAGGGGAGCAGCTCATAGTGGATGATTCCCTGCCAATTCCACCAAACACACAGAAGAGCCTTCCTGGCCGTCAATCCAGGCTTGGCCACCGTCTGGGCAGATTCACCGCTTTTCGACCACGACCGTTTGCGCTTCACGTTGTCGTAAGTGACCCACTTTTCATCGGGGGTCGATCAAGTAGTGTGGCACCCATACATCGAGCTTCTTTTTGAATCCAAGCTTCTTCAAATGGTTTATAACGGTTTGATGACTCATGCCCAGCTCTTGGCCGATGCTACGGCTGCTACTATGCCGGTCTCTTTCGATCAATTCAGCGATTTTATCGCAATTTTCGACGACAGGCCTTCCGGACCGTGGCGCATCTTCGATCACCTCTGCACCCGAACGAAAACGTTGAAACCATCGTTGTGCGGTGGAAATGGAAACTGAATCGGGTCCATAAACTGCACAAATTTTATTGGCAGCATGAGATGCATTTTTGCCTTTATCGTAGTAGTACTGTAAAATATGCCGTATTTTCTCTTTATTTTGCTCCATGTTTGCGACGCTATAACTCACGAACGACTAAAAACAAACAACAATAAATCAAACACGTGTTAGCGCGTGAAAAGGGCTTTCCAAAAAGCTCTAGCGCGAACCGATGCGACGAATACAACTAGAACTACGCGCTTGCAAAGACAAGCTTGCGGAAATACCGCAAGACTTTTTTGACAACCTTATATATAACATGTAGAAGGAAATGTATTCGTTCGGATTGTTTTTGCAAAGAATCGGGCCATACACTGCCTTGAAAATAGGCATCTTAACTCTTTCCCTAACAAAACACAAACTCAAAGTTAGGGATTTCAACAATGTTCCGCCTGAAGAGATGGTTTGAATTTATTAGCCTAAGGATTTGTTTCTATTATTCGATTTATGATTCGATTCAATTGTACATTGAAATTTCCGAATTTTAAATTTAATAAAAAAAAAATCCTTATTATTTATTTATAACATAAAGGCCTGTCCCGGTTTTCACTTTCGGAAAGATTTTACGAAAATTAATTTCCTTTGTCTGCTCGGGTTTTCACTTTCGACACGATTTTCCGGATAGAATTCTCTTGACAATAAGCTAGTGAGTCAATGGCAAGTGCAGCGGAAAATCTTGCCGATAGTGAAAATCCGAACAGGTATAAAAAATTAAATTCCGTAACACAGACCTGTTCCAATACGTTATCGATAAAACAATATAAGGTACTTATTTATTTTATTTTTTTTGAGAAAATGATTATCATTCTGTCACTATTATTTTGCGGCACTGCACATTCTTAGTATCTTTAAATTTATGCCAAAATTCAATGCTTTTTCCACAAAGTTCCTACCTCTGGGGTTCGTTTTTTGTTACACAATATGTGGCGCCTCTAGCTAACGTAGTGTCTGACATCAATGTGTTCACACAGATATTTCTTCATTTAAATGCATCCATCGCGATATTAGTCATTATGCTCTTTTGAATAGCATTTTTGCTGTGTATAGTAAAAATGATGACCGGCTAATCGATAGAACAAATGAGTGAATACTTTTAACTGCTGAGTATGTAATTCCATATTTATAATTTTATTGAAGAAATGTATCTTATCTGGTTAAACTTTTTACTGTTTGCAAAAAAAAAAAGTGCTAACTTTTATTGTTATATTTAATTTATATTTTGTATCACACAATTGTAGTTAATTATGAAATCTAAAAATAATGGCCGGCGCGTAAATAGTGATGTAAAAAACATTGAACATCGACATGAGAAAAGTCAATATATTTAAAAGGGTATATAACAGGGAGAAGTAGGCATCTCCGTCCTTATAAAGTGTATACATATGTTCTTTATCAGCATCAAAAAACAGAGCCGAGTTGATATAGCCATGTCCGTCTGTGCGTCCGCCCGTGTGAGCGGGACAGAGACAATAAGAGATAGAGCAACCAAATTTGGCACTGAGTTCTATAAACTCCACGCATATCAAGTTTGTCTTAAATTTTTGGCACGCCCCTTACGCTCCCGTGAATCGCGTAAATCCACCACATCCACAGTTTTTCAGATACTTTTTTTTTGTAATAAACGTTATCTATTATTATAATCTAGCATCCTACTTAATCGCAAAAGATCGGTTATATATGTAGAACGGCAGTAATGGCTGTTTTAATTTTTAAAATTGACAAGCTCATCACTGCGGACGGCAGTCCGCGCTAGTGACGAAAGCATCAAAGTATATCTCGAATATATCTTTTTCCGCTTGTTATATATAAACTTCGTGCAAAAACCGAAACATTGATGATATATTATATAGCAACATGTTCTATAAAAATATAAATATATACATACATACAAATAAATATGTTGCATATTTTAAATTCAATTCACCGATGTTCATCGATGTTTTTACATCACTACTGCTAACAAGATCTTATTTAGGTCGATTACTTTTACGCAGGGTTTTGTGTAATTATCTTCTGATGTAATAGACAGTATTCTGCATATTTGCAAAATAGGAAAAATAGGAAAGTACACATGGGTAAACGAATATCATAATTTACCTTCATCATCAATAACAGTGTATTGAACACAATCAACATCATTATAAAGTATTCGAATGGTGTAGACACAACAATTCGCCACACTTTGTACTTGAAAGTGTTACGATTTTTGGGCATATAACGTTCAAGCGGCCGAGCTCCGATAGTAAAATCAATACAAGATTTCTGAGGAAGGCAAAAAGAGGTACATAATATATATTAATATTATCCGATAATAAAATTGGAAAGATTTGTCTAATACAAATATTAATAATATCAAAATCTACCACAGTTAGTTCTAATTCAGGTTTGTTAATTTTGTTTCTATAAATATCAGTTCTATACAAACTAATATTACCGTTATTAGATAAATTGCACGGGATTTGAGGTTTAGAGCGATTTATACTGAAATTTATTACATTTTTGAAATAGATTACAATAACATAAAAACATTTATGAGTACAAATTTAAAAAAAAATTTACAATAGGGTAAAGCGAAAAACATCTTAAAAAATCAAAAATTAATTTTTTTTGATAACATCCCGGGCCGATTATGAGAACGATCTAATTTGACATATGATTCAAATTTTCTCGAAAAAATGCTTTTATATAGAACCATTCATTAATATATAGAACAGGGTTTAAAAAAAATTGCTTTTCGCTTCACCATAAAGTGCAATGTACATTGTATTGTTATGTATAGTATATACATATATACACCCAGAAACCAAAAAAAAAAGCCGCACTCTGCCATTTCATGTCTTCTCCCGTCGGGAGATCCCTCAAATGTTATTCTGTTCGTCTATTTTTGTTTTGAGTTGTCAATTAATCAGTTACATAATTAAAAGTTAACATTTTCTGAAATTCTACTTTTTAAGCGATCTGTCAGAAATTTGACCAGTTGAAAGCAAAAAATAAATAATAAAATAAGTGGTTTTGTTTCATATAAATCAAATTTTTCGCAATGATTTACACTTTTTACTAAAAACTAAACTAATGACAAAAACAACTCCATTCGGTATTTATTTATTACACCATGGGCTTTGATTACACATTTGACACATTTTGACTATTGAGCCTTCAGATAGTCCTCCGTTATATCCTCAAACCATACTTTTTCTATAGATTCCAATAATTCAACCATAGTTTTTGGCTTCCGCTTGTGCAGACAATCTCTATGGAATCGAGGTCAGAACTGTTACCTGGCCAATCTAACAAATATAGAGTCAAAGAATCACTTACAGAGCGCGCCCGATGACAAGGTGCAGAATCGTCCTGAAATATGGAATATGGCAGAAGTCCACTGAGAATACTTTCTTCTTACTTCTTAGCATTAAAAGTAATTAAATTTATATTTCGATATGCATCCCCATATCATAATGCAAGGCGATTGATTTACAGTGGCAATGCAGCAGTTTTCGGAATATCGTTCTCCTCTTCTACGGTCATTGGGTCCAATAAGGTTGAATTTGGAAGGTGTTCTTGCATTGAACTCATCTCATAGCCGACGCTGAAAAGTTCGAGCCGAAATATCCCTTAAATGACGTTGCTGAACTTCAGACACTATCTGAACAGCATTTTTAAAACGATCTTGGAGGCTCGTTCTCATAATAGCTCGATCTTCCCTTACACTTCTGCATTTTTTTCTGGCCGATTCTTCCTTCCACTTCAATTCTCGAGTCTCAGGACTTTTTTCAAAAACTGTCTTACTGAGCTTGCATTTAGGTTAGTTTTATCCGTTATTTTACGAATTGACACATTTTGCTCAGCCAATGCAATAATTTTAGCTTTTTTAGTCAAAATCACTTGCTTTCCTTTAGCCATCATTTCTAAAGAGCTCTAAAAAAAGTTCAGCAAAATTGTCTGGTTGCAACTGAGATACCAAAACCACACGTAATGTGAAGAAAAAAATCAGGGAGATTCCCAAAAATTCAAATTATGCAAATAGAATGACATTTGGGCAGAGCTTGCAAGTAACAGTCGACCGTTTTTCCCCTTGCGGTTAGGCTGCGATTATAACCGAAAAAAACGTGCACGGTCGATCTCTCTCTGAGTAGAACACTTCGTGTCTCTTCGTTTTTGTTTTCGGTTGAGTGTTATCAACTGAGTCATTCGCTGTTTCAACAACCACTGTTAGCAACCGATTCCCCCAAACGGTCGCACTTTGTGACTCAGTAGATGAGCAAAAACATGAAAAGCTCAGCGCAAACGGTCTTTACTTCCGTCGTATGCGGTGCCTGAATTGTACATCACATTCTGAGTGGGTATATTTTCGACATATGTATGTACAAGCAGGCACCGTACGAAAAGTGTGTGAAGAAAATCAAACCCCTAAAATGATGTGTTTGTGGTAATTGGTAATGAGCAACATCACAGTAAAAAATTAAGCAAAACAGAATTACGACCATTTTAATAAAATAAAATGGTTGTTTGTTGTGAAAAGACCGATTTACTTAAGAGACGATGTAAACGGTTTATCTGCTTTGCTCAAAGTGTCCGAAAATAAGAGTTATTTACGGACAACGAAAAACGGTCGACTGTTATTTGCAAGCTCTAAATTTGGAGAAACCCCGAAAATGAATGACATTTCATAGTGTGGCTTCTTTTTTTTTGTCGTTGGGTGTAGCATATGTATATGGGCGATTCCACAGAGACGTTAAGTAACATTTGTACGAGAAAATGTGGAGCAAACATGGAAAAAGTAACATTTATATCTAAATACCAATTAATTTACAAAGATTGAAAAATTGGATCTTCCTGATTGAGTGATTTAAGCATAAATAAGCGATGACGTCACGTTACAAATATAGAAGTTGTTTTTAACTTGACCTTCAAAATCGCTAATCGCAGCGAAATGGGCAAACCTTGATATATTTTTGATTAAGATTGGTATTGTCCCTTTTACTAAATATAGTCCTACTTAATTACTACTCAAATATGAAAATAAGTTTTTAAAAGTTTTAAATTTTTCATGTTTTTGATACATTTTGTCGTACGACTGGAAATGCTCTTATGCAATCTTGTGATATTGTACCCTTTTTAAAAGACATATGTAGTTTATAATCACTAAAAAATACACTGATAGCCGCCATCGAGTCTTACGCTTGTGTAGATTACATTACATATTTTTAATGGAACTTATACAAAGGAAATTCTGACAATTTTAGATACATAATTAATCAAATGAGAATAATTTCAATTCGAAAGCAATTATATTCAAGAGTAATGCCGTAAGCCCAAACTCTAAGCAATAATTGTTCAGATTTATTTATTTATTTTCCATTCGTTTACTTTTTAAAATAAAATTTGAATTAAACATTAAATAAAATGTTCCATTCTAAATATATTAGATCTACTAAATTAAAGAAATTATATTGCTGGATTCATTACATACTTACAGTAATTATTGAAGCGCACTCCGGAACGGAATACTTCAATTAGTTTGACAACAACGGTTATTTGACGATACTAATCGTTAAATATTCAACGCTGAATATTTAAGGATTATCGTAAATATTATGAAAAATCGCTACTTTCCGGTAAATGTTCAGTCTTTATATTAAAGGGAGGCTAATTATGTTTATAGGGTATTTCCTCTTGAAGCATCTTACATCCTATCGAATTGGTAAATACACACACCAGGAGATCAAAACAATTTGGTATAGCTCTCTAAAAAAATGTTCGGCATTGTAAGAGCAATTCACAAGAAAAGCAATAAATGTATACACAAACATACATAGCTTCTATTTAGGTGGCTCTAAATTATTCGAACAGAAAATACCAGTTTGATACTTAAAAGTACACACATATAATGTAAATATGTATCTACTTATGTATCCGTAAATGTAATGCAAGATACATATATGGTGTTGCACAAGACGACAGTGCAATAAGTATATAGCGGGTTGGTATACATTCAATACATTTGTGTGTAGAAGGTACAGGAAAATATACTGTACTTTGTCTACAATCATGTATTGTCCGAACTAAGGACGCCTGCGCATTTGCATTTGCCATATTGTGTTTATTTGTAGTGTGTGGCTGGCATACGTAAGTAATGTAGTTCGGGAATGTTTGAATTAGGTGTATTTGTACTATATGTATACATTTACGTGCATTTAGAAAATGGTTTTTTTTACGACTATTGGTTTTACAAGTACATTACACACAAAAAACACACATATAAAAGCATTTTTGTTTTGTTTTTAGTTTGCTTGGTTTTGATTTGGTTTTACGAACATATTTTTTGGCTGGCTCACCTGATTTTTGTCAATTTCGCCATCTTGCAATTCAGCTTCGCCTTGCTCTTGAAATGTAATGATTATCAAGGCCACGAATATGTTGACGAAGAAGAATGGAAATACAATAAAATATACTATATAAAAGATGGACATTTCGATCCGGAAATTTTGGATTGGACCCCTATCTTCGTAAGTGGCAGCCATTGAGTGTTGCAAGACCCTATTTGATGATTATAAAGATGTTTCATAATCAAGTGAAGAGAGCACAAAACAAAATAAAAACAATGCAAGATATTATTATTAACCATACGTACATAATTGCAATGTTCAATATCAGATAATTATTGATCATATATTTACATATGTTTGTGCATATGAGGTAATGCTTAAATACTATATCAAGAAAATAGCTTACTGTGGCCATCCTTCGCCGGTCTGTACAGCGAATAACGTCAGCATAGCGGCGGCGACATTGTCGTAGTGAAAGCTACGTGGCTTCCACACCCGCCTCTCTTGTTTGGGCAGTAATTCGTCTTCCTCGTATTTGAAATACGAGCCCCTTCAGGTTGTGTTGATGGTTGCATTTTATAATTGTTATGTTAAGTTTATGTTTTATGATTTGGTTAATTGGTTATTTTTGTTTTTATATTTGAAATTATTAGTAATTGCATTTGTAAATTGATTATAATATGTAAAAAGCAAAACTGGTAAAAAAAAACAAAAAAAAAAAAAAAACTTTGCTTCAACTTAAAAGAATTGTAAACAAAATTTATTTTTCGTTTCCTTATTAAGTTTTTATACTATTAAGTAGTGTTTAATGTCTTTAAATATGAAAATACAAAAATTATTTCTGGAAATACGAGTATGTATGATTGTACATTGCAAATACAGATGAAATAAAATAAGATGTTAAGGAATTCTTAAGTTTAGATACGAGTAAAGATTGCACATTTAAATTTAAACAAAATTAACATTTACTAGTAGAATGTACTATGTATTCATGAATATGCGGCTTGTGTGTCTGCAGTTGCATTTGGACGAGTATTGTACTTTGTCTAGCTGAAAATCCAGATCTAAACAAATCAATACATTACAATATATAGGCGTATAAAAAAGAAATGTTCGAAAACCAGCATAATACATTTAGATACAAACACATCTGTAGTTTACTCTGAACAGAGAGGTAACAGAGGAGGTAAGTAAGTAAGTACATAACATACATACATATGTATGTGTAATATAATCCAGTTCATTCAAACATATAAAGGGTTCTCCAATATGGACATAACAATTTCGTATCTCTATAGAACGGCGTAGGCGGGGGGATTAGGAGGGGAAGCTATAAATTTAACAAAATTAACACTTTTATGGCTTGAGCATTTGGAATGCGGAATGAGCAGAGTCAGAATCTGCAGACGCACGTATTTTGTTATTGTAAAGTGGCTCGAGATCGACACTCTAAGCACTGCGTGTATTTTGCTATTGCAGAATATCGGTTGTGCGGCGAGCCTTTACTTCATGTATTTTGTTGTTTTAAGCTCGCTCGAGATCGTCACCTGTTCGCTTAAGTGCTTGTGCCTCTGCTTGGCGCCACTTTCCAAAACATAACGGACTGAGCTCATAGAGCAAGGGCCATATGAACTTTTTTGTCGCAACTTTAAAAGCGCTTATCATCTCCAGTGATGAAGCTCAGTTCTGGCCCAATGGCTTTGTTAATAAGCAAAATATGTGTTATTGGGTGGTATTTTTTCGTGTTTGGGTCCAATGAATCGACCGCTGCAAACAGTCTTCTGATGGTCATATGACCGAATCGAATTCATAAAATGTAATGCTGTGCAATACACACACAATAAATTTGAATAAATCAATGTCTCAAATATTTCTGTGTTTTATCAATAGAGAAAATTGTTATGCCCCTAATGGAAAACAATATATCAATGCGAATGTAAATGAGTTATAACTTATGTATGTATTACAAAAAATTCAGTTTGATTAGCTTGTTGTTCGGCGATGTGTAGCAAGGCAGCTGCGCTTTAAAATTCGAATATTTTATTTACAAAATAGCACTGCAAAATGAAACTAGTAAGATTCAAACTTTTTTTTCCCAAACAACTTATACATATTTCCCAATAAAGTTAGTCAATAATTATTTTATATATTATGTAATTATTTTATCTTTACTACAACGAAATTTAGTTATTTACACATCGCACATTTACTTTAAGACTGTAATAACTCAAAAAAAAAAAATTATTTTTGAATTAATGTTTGCAAATTATTTGTTATATCCTGTTCTACTTATATTGCGTACTAATTTCAGATTCATACATTTTATACACTTTATGTAAGAGGCGTAAGAAATCTTCTTTTTACTACAAATGCCTATTGAAACCTTTAAATGTGTCTTTTAAAAATCAGGTTTATTGAGTTATGACAGTCTTGAAATAAATAAGTAATATGAATATCTTTGAAAAAGCATATCAAAAAAGCATGTCAAAATTTAACTAATTATGTTGGGGTGTAAAGTAGTCTGAAAACTATTTTCAAAAAATCCAGCTACAGCAGTAAACTATTTTTTAATTGCTACATTTAATTGACTTTCGAAGTCGAGCAAATGTATTATATTTTTGAAGGAATAGGATATTTTCAAAAGTATCATAAAATATGCAAGTCACTCATAAAGACTGGAGAGAATATAAAGTCTTAAACAAAATGTTTTATTTATTATAATAATCGATTTAAAAAGCCCTATAACACTAACGATAAACTTGTTCTTGTTTTGCAAACGATTACCAATCCCACTTTTGATTTTCTTCTGATTTTAAGACGAGAAATAACAACTTTAGTTGTTTCCAGAGATGAGCTTGCATATTTCAGAATTTCTCGAGAATATCAAAACCGATTCTAAAAAGGCTTGCACTTTCTAAATCCTAATGAATATAATCATTAATACACAGTATTAAATTTAGATCAATAGTTTGGTATACTTGAAGTAAAAAAAATATTTTATTTATTATTTTTTTTTACGAATTTGACTTAAAAATTCTGGGATATTTGGAAATTATATTTTTAACTTCTTATTTTTCCCTCTATTTAAATAATTGCATTTATTATGCCTTTGTTTAAGACATTATTAATTGACGGTAATAACATATTATAGCAAGGAGCTTCCTTGTTCAAACTAGAAAATCGTAATTTACTTTCTATTGAAGAAAATCGGGATGGGCTTGTGCCCAATTTTAAGGCACGAAAGCACGAAGCACACCTAAAATTAACAAGCAACAACAAAAAAACACAATGTCTGATCGCTTGTCATATAAGCTTAGTTCCCACCAACGTTAGGGGGTAGCGAAATAAAAATGTCATATTTTTCGACGCCGACCATCGGAATTAAGTGTGACCAACGCAACACCAAAAAGTAACCAAATGTCGATTGGTCCCACTGGTGCGTCAGCTGTGCGTTGTTTACATTTTACAAAGCGTCAATCTTTGTGAATAATTGAAAAACACAATATGGCAAGTTTTGTTGAAATAATGAGGACATCTGTTGAGGTGCTTAGCTACACTCTTCCATGCCGTCTTCAAAAAAATGGCATCGAAATGCTTTTTGTCGGACAAATCGTAAATTATTGGATATTTCCCCACTTCCAGAATTTGATTAATTCTGTCCTAAGTTGTGAACAGGTCCAGGCGCTTCATTTTCACTCTTAGTTCACTTTTGGCATTTTTTAAATTTTCATGTTTTTTTCTCATCTATCAACCACTCGTCAAAAGAATGAACAAAGCATATATTTCTACGCCGGGTAACGAAATACCAGCTGTTGTGCCAAAAGTGTTGAACAACGCCGCACCTTATCTGGCAACTCTGTTTGATGACTTTTCTGGGGATCGCACCAGCGAAATTTAGACGACAGAATTCAATTACCCCCTGCCGACGTTTTTTTTATATGGAGTTTACGCCGGGGTAGCGGATTTTTACTTTGGTGGGAACTAAGCTATATTCTTAAGATTACACATGCGACGAGTCGCGACGCACACTGGGACATACAAAAAAATTGTGTAAAATTATGGCAAAACTCATTTTTTTATTTATTTCTTTTTATATCATGTAATTATGTTATTACACTATTTTATACATTAATCAGTATTGTTTAAAAATGAAATAAGATTAAAATATATATATCGGACAAAAAAATACTTTTTTAAAAATTTGAAACGTTAAATACACGCAGAATATTATTTCATATCACGCATGTTTTATTGTTCGCTTGCTGTGCGAGCTACGAGCTCTGTCAGCCAACTGAATCGACAGCAGAAAAAATTTCTTTCGGACTTCAGGTCCACGGTTAAAATTTCCCAGTGGACGCAATTGCAGCAACTTTGAGAGGTACATTTCAGTTGTATGGGATGGGTTCGTTCTCTATAGGTTATTTGCTTAGTGATTCCACTTAACTTTTTCTTATTGATACCAACTCTCGCAACGGAAAGATGTTAAAGTTGCTTCAATTGAATAATAAAATTCAAACAACGAAGTTTTAGTCTAATTTAGCTTCTATCTGTTATATTTAACATGAAATGTTTAAAATTAATTTTCAAAAATAGTTTCAAATAAATCCAATCGGATTTAAGATGAAAATTGAATGTTTTTATTTTAAATTGGTGACAATTCTGGTTCTTGTTGATATGAAAAACACATGCACAAGACAGGCAATCAGCTGGGTACAAAAAATCTAAGTACCATTTAAAAAATTGATTAAAGATTTAGCAACAATTATAAAAATAGGTTCGTTTTCGTTTCGTTTTTACTTTTTGAAAACGTTCTAAATTCGGAACAGGACTGAATATATCATATTGACAGCCATAATATTGAAAGCCTTATTTTAGTGCTTTTTTTTAAACATTGCTGATAAAAAAAACCAAACAAGTGGAGAAACAAATTTGTCCGGTATTTCATAAGAAATTATCATACTTTCAGATTAAACCAGAAACATAAGGATCGGTCACATAACTCGTATATAAGTCAGTTTTAAAGTTTGTATTTCTTGTAAAATTTGTCCCGCCCAGAATTTTTACCTGATTCCAAAATTCTTTCGATTCTATCTATCGAATGCATATATTATTTTTACAATCGCTTCCATCAAAAAAGTGTGTTTGCCTGTATTACGCCCTAATTGTCCCAGTGTGCGACATTTTTATTTTATCATTTTTTTTTTTTTTTGTAAAATTTGTTGATCTAATAAAAAAAAATTTAATTAATTATAAAAGAAACATTAAGTGTTTTAAGAAATGTGTGCCGGATCAGGCCGGGCTCGGACTTAATAAAAAATGTGTCGTGCGGGTTCGTGCTTTTTTCTTTAATAGAGAATTTCGGGATTGGGTTGTGTTGGGTCTGAAAAATGAGGCCCGCACCCACCTCTCATAGATATACATATGAACTTATTCATAAGCTTTCAAAAAATTAAAAGTTTTTTAAAATAGGTTGCGACATTCCCGAGTAGTAGTCGAAATTGCATGCTCACGTCTGGCAAACAACGATGGGAAAAATATTTGATTTCCAAATTAAAAAAAAAATCATGCCATAGAAAATTTGTTAAACGTTTTATTCTCATCTGCAGCGTCATAATAATTACAAAAATGCATTCGGAAAAAAGTAAAATCTGTCTGTTACCTAGTGTATTTCAAATATTATGTTACATTATGGTTCTTGGTGCAGTGCAGACTATTTTCACCAGTAATTTAGATTTGGAAAATAACTAAGCCGTAGAAAATCTCCTGTAAATTGATATATGAAACTCTGAACGTGCACACATGTGATTATTTCAGTAAACTTTAACTAAAACCCATTGTATTAGAGCACTAATAGCTATCAGCAATAATTATTGAGTGGGATGGCCTAACAGCTAAAACAAAATAATACTCACACTTTGTAGTATATCTAATTTTTATACCCTGAGCCCATTAAAAATGGGCAAACAAGGTTATAATGGGTTTGGCAGAATGTATGTAACAGGCAGAAGGAGGCGTGGAAGACCCCTTGTTTAGATGTATTTCTCAATTTTGCGAGTGTTAGATATGCGTCTATAATTATTTCGAGGTCATCGCATTTTGGCGAACAGTACAATGACGTTGATAGCTGCAACTCTTTGAGTTGTATTTGTAAGGTGCTGGCAATGCTTAATTAAGTTTTACTATTTACAACAAAAGTTATAAGTGCGAAATAGCTGTTCTTAATTTATCTACCCTTGCATTTTACAAAATATATTAAATTTATTAATAAATAAGTTGACTTTAGTCTGCAATGATATATGTATAATATTTTATAAGTTTTTATATAGTCATCATGATTAACAATCTATTTTCATGACAGAAATCTATCAAAACTGATTTTCGATTTTATTTGCCCGCGTTTAAAAGTCGAATGAGAAATGAGTATACTACAGGGGTCGGCGCTCGAAGTGTTACTAACTTTGCGCTGCTATAGGATCCAAACGGGTAATGACAGCGCGCTCAGGTTTTGGCTAGTGTTTGTCTGATTAATTGTTTACAAACTTACAAAAGTATAT
Organism: Drosophila kuntzei; assembly: GCA_035042165.1. NCBI lineage: Eukaryota > Metazoa > Arthropoda > Insecta > Diptera > Drosophilidae > Drosophila > Drosophila kuntzei. Next base: position 45,422 of record JAWNLU010000429.1, on the reverse strand, counting down.
CGACATAAATCGCAATCAGTTATTGTTAATGAGCTTCGTCATTTACCTGTAAAAACAAAAAAAAACTTCTTTACGAAGTAAAAGTCTAGTGACGAGACCGTTTCCATGCCTCAAAATTTCTGATATCCAATTTTGCGACGAACAATATTTAATTAAATACATAAATTATTTTTAAAGGCGTAAAGGTAAACCAACATATCCACCTTGAAAATATCTTAAGATATGCTTTGCTACCTTGGGCTCGTTAACAATACGGAGGAACCATAAAGCCAACAAACCAAACGATTTTTACAAGACAACATTCCCCAGATTTAAACCCAATGGATTTTTACAAAGTGTCAACTAAAAAATTTGAGATGGTCAACGCTCTGAGAACTGCTCTTCTCCGAGAATGGAACAAAATACCATCAGACCATATTCGTGGTACGTGTGAACCCTTCCCCTTCGCGACGGGTGGATACATCGAACAATAAATACATTTTCCTAAACTTGAAATGTTTTCACAATACTCTGAAGTTTTGAAATGAAAAATAAAAAAAATGCCAAAATTATAGCATTTTTGCTTCGAGCGCCGAGCCCTGTATATACACAATATTGCAAATACCCTTTTTAAATAATTAGCAAGACTTACATTAGAATTTGCTAACTAGTTGCTCAACACTATGCAAATGAAGCAAGTTTAAAGATTTATTGCTATCAGGAGATTTAAATACTAAATGATATACTTATAAATGAGTTCTAAATTGCATCATTATAAATACGATCCCTTATATAATTGTGTTTACGCGTATACAGACTTATTAAGAAATCTTCTGGTAGTAATATGGACTCTTTGGTATTGCAAAATACCCAATTGTAAATAAATGAAACGATTATGTACATGCTATACGCGAACGACATTAGATTTTTTGATCAAATTTGATTTAATTAAAGTAATGGTGTTGGTGTAGAAGGCAACACATACAAATATACATTCATTTGATTAAACGAACTAAGTATAACAGAAATAGAAAAAAAACTAGAAATGTTAATGGTGGTAATCGAATTTTTCCATTTCAGTTCTATTCTATGTTCCTATACACAGAAACAGATGTTGATTAATGCACACGGTTTAATATTTGGATCATATTTTTGTTATTAATTTAAAATAAGTTGTTTGTTTATGTTTGGTTTTTCTGTTTTTTTCTTTCGTTTGTGTTTTTGGTTCGTTTGCTTGCGTGATTGTTTTACACAAATCAGGCAAGAAAAACTGAACGAGAAACTTTAAAATGCTACTCTTACATTCTGTAGAATCAGTGCACCTTTTTTGTTTTCTTGGAAAAGAAAATCGATATAATCAAAAAGAACCCTTAAACAAAAGCTGTAAAAAATTATTAAATAAAAAAAAAAATAGGATATGAAAAAAATTTTACAGGGGCTCACCACACTAAAATAAGTTGTTATATTTTTTACAAATATTCATACTTATTTTACAATATTTGAAAATAAAGTATTAGGTATGTGGCTTAGTCATAGCTCGCAAGAGATCTTCAGATCTAATTAGTTTAAGAAAACTAATTGCCTCTTTCCACTACAAAATAATTTCTTTTTTTTAAGGAGATTACACATTTCTATTCTATTCCTATTCGTATTCGTATAAGTCCAGAAATACTACATTTCATTTTGTCCGTTCAATACAAACTTGTTGATTCGCTCCGAATATCCTAGTGGGAAGAGGTTATAAAATTCCTTGAACTTGGGCTCATGATCCGACTAAGACATTGTTTAAGAAATACACCTCATATATAAAAGGCCTCTTTTACCACGAGCTTATAATAATAAAACATACATTTATGTATGAATGAAACATGTCAGTAGTTTATGACAATCGTTAGCATTAGCCAGACTAATCGGCGGGAAGGGTTGAGATTTGAAAGATTCTTTTTATATCACATTATCATATCTAGGAACCAAACGTGATATATATTGAATAATTATATATTTATATATAAAGTGAGTAATAATAATATGCTTGTAGTTACAGGCATACATATGCTTGCTGATTAGATGTTTGTAGGCTGACCTATTTATAGCTTGGGTACACACAAATAAACACATATTGTATGTAAATAAGTTTATACTTTACTTTCTATGGATGAAACATTATGATGTATGTCCTGTTTTTGCTAGAAGTTGTTTAATATGTTTACCATATGCTTTGTGTGGAGTAACCTAATAACTATGTAACATATGTAGATATGTAAGAGTATATAAGTATGTATATAAAAGCTTTGATAGGGACAATTTAAGTTCTTAAGGATTGGATCTTAGAAACATTTATATAATTAACACAAATTTTAGTCCGAGCTTTCTCATATATATAAGTAAGTGTATATATGTACTTATATAAGCGTTTATACATACATATGAAGAAAAAGAGAGGGAAAGGTCGACATTGATAAAAATAGACAGAGAGAGATCAAGAGATAGAAAGAGTTAGTGACTGATAGGAGAGCTATTTATATATGTACATATATGGAAGACCAGATAGAATGCATAATTGTGTAACGAGTCTAAGAGGTTAAAATATTGATGGGAAAAAAATTATAAATAATAAGCAACAAAACAATTACATATCAAATAATATTAATTAATAATAAAATCACTAACAATTAAAGTAAAAGAAATCAATTCAGACTAGGACGTATAAATTTCAATCTTGAATAAAAGCTTTACTTACTGGCACTCTTCGGAAGTATGTTTACTTTCATCCGTACAATAAAAAAATTTTCCATTGAACAATTGTACACCAATAACAGAAAAAATAAATTGAAACAATATGTACACGATTAGAATGTTAACAACATTTTTTAATGAGTTCACGACGCAATCGAAGACGGCTTTTAATTTTGGAACACGTTTAATGGTCTTCAAGGGACGCAGTACACGCAATACTCGAAGAGATTTAATTGTTGACAAATTTTGTCCAGCGCTGCTACCACTCATATCGAAACCGAAACTAACAGCAGCGCATATAACGACCACAGCATCCATAATATTCCAGAATTCTCTTAAATAGCTGCCAGGATGTAGTATCACACCCAAGTCTACAATTTTCAGCAACATTTCTATCGTGAATACGCCGGTAAATGCATAATCAAAGTAATTCAATATTTCGTTTCGCCTCGAGTTCTCACGAACGGGATCTTCGGCTGCTAATGCTATTGATGACATGGAGATGACGACCATTATGAAAAAATCAAAATATGGTAAATTAACGACCCAATGGGCACCACGTCGTATGCTGCATATGTTATTCGTAGTTGTACCAGAAGGTGGTGGGATTTGTTTTTTTTTTTTTTAACATTTTTCAATGAATCCAGATTCAGTTTTTCGCAGTTACAATAGCAAGCAAGATACGATTCAAGTTGTTTATTTTATTTGATTTACATTTTTGATTTCGATTTGTTTTTTTTTTTAGTCCTCCGGTTTATTTAGTTAATTTATGTTGTATTTCCAATTGTTATTTAAATATTAAACATAGTTTTTGGTAGTTATAATTTTGAGATTATAGCATATTTAATTCATTTAGTCGGTGTTTGTCGTAGTCATTGTTGATGTTGTGATTTTTGTTATTGTTATTGTTGAAGGTGATGATGAATTTGAATTGATGAATAGCAGTTTCTCGTGGTGATGGTGATTGGTTGAGTAATCAAATTTAGTAGTCGTTGATATTTAGTGAAAATATTTACAGACATATGATTCATTGATTGATTAATTTGTTCATTAGAGAGTGTAAAATAAAATTGTAACGAAAGAAAAAAGTAAAAGAACAAATTGCAGAGTTAGTAAAATTGTTAAGTTAATTTTTTTATAATAAATATCAATATAATTAGCAATTATTAATGACAGCAATGTACTATAATAATTTTGAAAATATTCTATGTGAATCCCAGTTTTATTAAAAAAAACAACCGATACCATTTAAAGGATACCCACATCATATTATATATCTCTATCACCCACTCTTCAGGGTTGTAGAGCTTGTCCAACTCTCAAAAAAATTAGGTTTTCATTTGCTGCAAAATAGTCTTTCAAAGAGACTTCTCATGTTCTATAAATTTTAGTGTGCTCTAATACATACTGTATATTTACGAATTAATCAATGCTGAAAAAGTCTCACTGGCATACCTCACTTATATTTACGTAAAAATATATATGTATATATACGTAAAAATGTATATGTTAGATAGAATAATAAGTAAACGTATGTGAATAATATTTACGGATTTGTTGGAGAAAGTATAAACATTGATGAATATGGTAACATTGGCTTGGGCCCTTCCGTCACTTCCTCCTCTTCTTTTTTCTCTTCTACTTTCTTTTTGCCTTTTCCTTTGCTGGTGGCTAAAGTGGTATCACCATTCTCCAAGTGCACGCCATCCCCTTGGAGAGCTTCCATTTCCTTCTCTAGCTCTTGGAGTTGTTTCTCTTTATCCTCTTCGACTTGTTCCTCTTCGGCTGCAGTAAGCTCTTGAGCATTCGCCAAATTATCGACGGCGATAGCCAAGAACACATTTAAAAGTGTATAATTACCGAAGAGTACCAAAACGATAAAGTATCTGTTGGGAGAATAACAAACCGTTAGTTTAATCGAAAAACTTTGAAGTAAGCCTTAGTACTAACTTAAGTCGTAATGACTCGACTTCATCAATACACTGCATCCCCTTTTATTGCCGGTTGCCAAATATTTTGACGTCAATGGTTTTTAAGATTACTTAATCAATAAAGATATATACATTTTTTTTTTTTTTTTTTGATAAACTTTGATCGGATTATTACTACCTCTACATATGCAGAATATATAAAGTCGATCACACTCGGAATAGTTATACGACAGACTTTGTCTTAATATGATGGACTATACTTGTCGACTAAATCTGGTCAACTCGTTCGCTCTGTGGAAGGAAAAATGTATGCTAGCCTAGGCCTGGATAAAATTGTTACAGCTATTACTTTAGATTTCATTATTGACACTACTTGTAAATAAGTATTAAAAAAAAATTGTGACATAGGATCACAATAAATCCAATAAATCAGATTGTTAATCGATAGCTGCAAAAAAATAGTAATAAAAAATGAGGGCCGGGAAATGTGTTAACATAGCTAAATGTTGACACTTACGTTAATTGGATTCGAGTAAGATTGCGCGACTTATGAAATGGCGAGCGGTTGAGAAAATTAATGGACTTTGCTTGCAGAATTTCAAAACTAAATTAAGCTAAATTCTTCAAGCTCTAAAGTCCTATCGTACACGCACATGGTGAAACCAAATCATACTCGTTTTGGATTTTTATGGTCGATTGCACACATTAATGGTTCGACGTTCAATGAATTCCATATTCTTATCTTAGAAAGAACCTTTTAAAGAGCATAAGCTACACGAGTTAAGCAAATTTAAAGTAATTTATATTTATGTATCTACTTCAAACAGTTTTTTTCTAGCGAATCAAACATAAATTCTAAATACCCAAAGCTTAGACAAAAATTATATTGTAAAATAATATTCCCCCTAAATTAAGCGGGAGTTTAACAGAGTGGAAGCACGTAGAAGAATTCCACTAGAAGATGTCGAAATTTTTTCATCAGAAATACTCATAAGACATATTCAACATTCTAGAATATTCAAATATTATCTGTAATGCAAATAATAAAATATAAAATAAAACTTACATAGAGTAAATCATTCCTTTCTTTGCACCACCTTGCGATATAATACCCTGATACATAACTTCATTCCAATCCTCGCCGGTTAGGATTTGAAATACGGTTAAAAGTGCTATGGGGAAGGTGTTAAAATTTGTTTCAGGCGTGCCTCCAGGCAAATTGAATTGGCCACCGAACAACTGCATGCCGAGCAGTGCAAATATCAGTATGAATAAGAACAGCAGGAACAACAACGAGATAATTGATCTCATTGAGTTTAGTAACGAAATTACTAGATTGCGCAGTGATGACCAATATTTGGTAACTTTGAAGATGCGCAACAGTCGAAGTGCTCGTAATACAGACAACCCGAAGGAGCCACCTTTAACTTCTGACCAGATCACCTCGAATATCGAACCACTAATGACGACACAATCAAAACGGTTAAACGACGATTCGAAGTAAATGCGAGGCCCGAGCGCATACATCTTGATGAACATTTCTGACATAAATAGGCCAAGAAATATAAATTCCGCGTAATCTGTAATAAAATAAATATTTATATATAAGTAAATCAATATGATATGTGGAAGACTGATAAGGCAAATTACATTAATCATTAACAATCTCTGAAACATCAAGACCCAATTCAATTAAATCAAAACTTACACAAAAATTCTGTAAGAAATGTTGGCTGTCCATAGTGTTCAACAGCAACGCAAACTGTGTTCAGAAACACCAGAACTATTACGAACCAATAGAACCACTGTGTTTTTACTGTGTGTCGTATCCAAAAGCGGAATCGTTTTTCAGCTCGCCAAAATCCTGTACAACTGCCTTGGGGTTTCGATCGAGTTTTCAGATAACCTAATAAAGGAACATAATAAAAAAAATTTTACTAAATTTACAAAAACTGTGTTTTTTTATTAGGAATTTGTTAACACGACTGTAGGATATTCTGAGCCCAAGATTTGATGCCATTGCAGAGTTCTGTATTGAATTTTCGACTGATTATTCCAATGACAGCTATATGATATAGTAAACTGATTAGAACCAAATTTGGTCAGGTTGTAAAAGACCAAATTAAATGCATATTTTCCCAGATTGGTTGAGACATCTCAAAAAATACAAAAGTTTTTCGTACTGAAACTATGGCTACTACAGCAGCTGTATGATATAGTAATCCGATCGAAAAACAAAAAAAAACTTGATCTGCGTATAGTATCCAGGAACCAAATTTTAAGTCTCCAGCTCTTATTGCTTCTGAGATCGTTACGTTCAAGCAGAATGACGGACGAACACGCCTTTTTCTGTTTGTTACATACATTCGGCAAAACACATTATACCTTTTCTTGCCCATTTTTAATGGCCTGAGGATACAAATAGGTGAATAAGATTTCGTGCGAAGAATTTGTATATACGGTTCGTAGATTACTAGTGTATTGTATTCGTTTCAATACAAGTAATAAGCCGACCGCAGTAAGTACATACGAGTATATATTCTTGACATGTCCGTGTGTATGAACACAGAGAGCTTAGAGACTATAAAAACTAAAACAACCAAGTTTGTCACATAGACTTTTCTAAGCCCGAAGGAGACTATTGGATTAAAAAATCAAAGGAAAAGTAACCTTTGCCAAAACTATGGTGGTTCTCAGACTAAACGTAAAGATTTTGTTCCTGGTAAATTTGGTTTTATTTAAATTAAATACTGAAACTGAAACCCTAACCAAAAACAAAATTTCTTTATTATTATAACAAAGCCAAAAACCTAAAATTTGTATAACCGACAAGTAACCGATGTGCAACGGTTAGTTTTAGTTCAATCAAGCATTACATTAATTTATGTTGTTAAGGTGTAATCACCATATTTAAAACTACTTTTGATTTTTAATTTGAATATTGATATTATTTAATAGATCTATTTTGAAATCCTAGAATTTTTGTTTATATATTGACGTTTTTTTTTAACCTTTTTAAAACTAATTTTTCGAAAAATAAAATATAAACATAGCCGAATGCCTATTTGAATCCAATACTTAAAAGTAGAACTTGTTTTTATAAAATTAATATAATTGGACATCTATATATAAATGATGTGCCTAATAATAATACCTAGTAATCCTCTTACCATCATCACCATAATCCTCCTCAGCTTCCTCCTCCTCAGTATCGGTTGACTTCGACTTGCCCAAACTTTTCAGCTTTTTTCTTTTAGCCGCATTTCGTCTTCGAGCTAAAAAAAAATGTATAACAATATTTGAAAGTATAAATACTTATAAACAAACCTTCCATAATGTGCATCTTTTCTTCCTCAGTTGTTCTTTCTTCGGCCAATATAACCTCCTCTGAAATATTATTATTAAATAATTGGGATTGTCACATTCATAATACCATCTTATTTTAACAAATTGTCAAAATCTAAAGGTTAAACATATATGAATATATAGGTGGATTCGATACATTTTTTTATGATAAGATTTGAATTTATTTTTATTGAATGTGAAATATATTTATGTTGTGTGTTCTTGTGTAGAGGTAACTAGCCAAGTGCTACAAGCGCTATAAAGTGATATACACATGTAAGCATATACAGATGTACTTCAATTGTATTTAATATTAGATTTCATTATTTTAAAAGTCGTTAATTATAGTTTTTTGCGGAATTAAAGTCATGAATAAATCGGATTGGAAAAAAATCAGGTGAATATCGTTGGACTCCTAACAATTATTGTAAGCATATTTAAGGTACTTCACATAACGTAGTATCGTTTAAATTATGTAAGTTTACAAGGCTACAGTTTACAAGGTTAGAAGACTACAGACTAGTTGCCTTGTTTTTCCTAATATTAGGGAAAAGCCAGATGCTTACTTTTACCAAATCAAAGTAATTTTTTGATAATTTTGGAGCCTCAAATATAAAAATAATTTACAATTTTTTCTTTTAAAGATATTGTTAAAATTTATTATAATTTTTTAAATTATTTTTTCTTATATTATTTTTTTTTCGAACATTTCTAGAATTTTAAAGTCAACATTTTTTAAGAATACCGCACAACAAACTAAATTTTTCAGAATTTATAGAATTTAAGCTATATAAAATAGGTTTATGACCTTCTCCAGGTATAATCAAAAATGCAAGCTCACCTCTGAAAAACAACGTAATAAAATACTAGATTTTAAAACTTTCTATCATAGAAACAATTTTGTATCAGGAAATGTAGCTTTGGTAAGGGTTTGAAAAAAAACTAGGGGGCTCCGTCCCCTGCTGGCTTCCCTCGCGATGATACAATCGAGCATACACCACTAGCAAAAACTGGTGAAAATTAAAATAATATTTAGTATACTCGACTGTAGGATACCCACTTACATAAATGCTGTTCGGCACGCCGAAGATTTGATGTCCTTGCATAGTGCTGTATTAAATTTTCGTCCAATTCTTCCAATGACTACATGATATAGTAATCCGATTTAAACCAATTTCGGTCAGAATATATAAGAACAACGTAGATGCATATGTTGTCAGTTTGGCTAAGATTTTTCAAAAAACGACGGAATCGACCAATCGTTCTCATGGCAGCTATTTGATATAGTGGTCCGAAAAAAATAACTTGATCTGCTTATGATAATATAGATGACCTACATATCAAGTTTGGTGTCTCTAGCTCTTATAGTCTCTAAGATCTAGGTGTTCTTACAGAAGGACGGGCAGACGGGCAAGTCTATATATACTTTATGGAGTCAGTCACGTCTGTATATTCGCAGCCTACTTTACGACTGACGCTTCATGCGAATGATGCTAAAGCCAAAAAAGACCATAACTAATGTTAAATCGTCTAATTTTGAATATGTAACATAAAGGGTTACAATTAGTTAGCCTTTGCAATAACTTTTCTTAGACAAGGGTCCGAGTCTAGCATTGCTATTGCTGCGTTAAATTTTGTAGCATAAATTGTTGTTGTGAGGTTTAGTAAATTTCTATTTACAAATGCAACGATATTACGTTATGTAAATAGCTTAATTTGTTTGGAATGCCTGTATGTAAATATATATTTGTTAAAGTAGCCTGAAGCTGTACAGAACACAATGTATTTTTGGGTATACATACACAAATATGTGAGAATTTCTTGAATTAAATACGTGAAGTACATATGTATATTATGAAAATATGTAGTTATATTACTATATTGACTTTGTTTACCAGATGAATGTTTGAGAATATGTGTTGGCTAAATTAAACATTTAGAGGCTTGTATTTAAATAGGTACGTATGTATGTTTGTTTGTTTATGTGTATCTACATATATGTTTATGTATATATATATATGTATTTATATTTATATTTATATATATATACATATACATATACATATACATATACATATACATATACATATACATATACATATACATATACATATACATATACATATACATATACATATACATATACATATACATATACATATACATATACATATACATATACATATACATATACATATACATATACATATACATATACATATACATATACATATACATATACATATACATATACATATACATATACATATACATATACATATACATATACATATACATATACATATACATATACATATACATATACATATACATATACATATACATATACATATACATATACATATACATATACATATACATATACATATACATATACATATACATATACATATACATATACATATACATATACATATACATATACATATACATATACATATACATATACATATACATATACATATACATATACATATACATATACATATACATATACATATATATACATATACATATATACATATACATATACATATACATATACATATACATATACATATACATATACATATACATATACATATACATATACATATACATATACATATACATATACATATACATATACATATACATATACATATACATATACATATACATATACATATACATATACATATACATATACATATACATATACATATACATATACATATACATATACATATACATATACATATACATATACATATACATATACATATACATATACATATACATATACATATATGTACATATACATATACATATACATATATATATATATGTTTTATATATTCATATTAAAGTTATTCAGTTGCAAATATTATGTATATAAAAAAATAACAAAGGAAAGGGGTAAATACTATACCAGCTTTACAAATCCATTCAACATAGCCGTTTAATTCTCTTTCTAGTTGTTGCTGCCTTCTAAGTTTAAGAAACTCTTGTCTATTTTCTACTTTTTCTCGTTCTTTTGCGAATTCACTACAAAAAATAATTAAATAGAATATGAAAAACTAAAAATTGGAACAATCAAATGAACAAGTATTGCATTGCAAATCGCAATTTTAAATTTGTTACCGTTGTGAATATTTGTATATGTATTTGTGTATTATCAGTAATAATAATTAATAATGTGTACATCTGTTTATTTTATAAATTAAATTATATATTAAACTAAATTTGTGCATGTATATGTATAATACATATATATATATATATATATAGATATATATATAAGTTAACGGAAATCAACGTAATTTGATATAACACCAGCCGCAGATGCTGACATAGCTCTGGGCCGGATGTTCTTGCACAACGGCAGCGCACGAGGCGCAAGCTAAGCATTCTAGCGACCGTTGTGAATAGCATGCAATAGCTTTGGTTATGATCGAGGCACATCGGCCCAAATAATTCGCGCATAAATTAACTCACTCACTTCGGCGTATCAGCCAAGTGTTTCAATAAACCTTAACATAAGTGAACATTTGTAATTTCTATACAAATAAAAGTTTACATTGAAAATCCACGAGGACTTTCATTTAATTGTAATTGGCGCCCAACGAACCATTTCGAACCATTTTGTGTTGTGCTGTGTAGTGCCATTGCCAGTACCAACAGTGCAGAAAAAAAAAATACAAAAAAATCAAAAAGCTGTGCTTGACCTACGCAAATTTTCGTCAGCGACACAAGCTAAATAAAAAATTCTATTGTTACACCGAAGCCGCTGGAGCTCTTCGAGCAGCGACTTGTCACCAACCTAGCGCGCAAGCGGGTTTGGGCAGCGAAACTACCAACTACCCATAGAGGGATTATAAAGAGATTTCGCGACGGCGGCGTGGGAAGCAGTAACATTTAGAAGTAGAAAATACAGCCCTTGTAGGATCAAATAATATGTAAGTGGGCCGCCATTTGGCATAAGCATTTTTCCAATTTGCGTGATCAAATTTAAAGTAAAAAAATATATTATATAATTGGGTCAAATATAAAATTTTCACACATAATTGTGCTAGCAGTTTACTTTGATATTATTTTTGCATCCATCAACAATTTTCGGTAAACATTGCATCGTCAGTTTTTATTTAATTCACTGTGGTTGATTTCCACTTGAAACTGTGTTGATATTATCGTCGACAGCGTAGGCCATGAACAACGCGTTTCTTAGATACAAAGACCGTTCTGCAAGGGGATCGGAGTCAGACGACTTCGCTACTTTAGATAGCGAAGAAAAATTACAGCAAAATGGATCCTGAGCAGCTTAAGGCTTTGGTGCAGGCCGCAGTGGGCGCCGCCTTAGAAGCACAGAGCGCAGCATTGCAGCGAAGATATGCTGAGCTGTGGGCATCCATAAACGCCCAGATTCAAGAATTGTCAGGCAGAATAATAAACACCGCCACTTTGAGCCGGTCGAAATTAGAAACGACGTCCAATGTAATGAACGCCGTTAAATGCCTACCTGAATTTACGGGGGTATCAGAGACGTACGTCTCTTGGAGGCAAGCTGCGATAGCGGCATATAAAATTTACCAACCATACAACGGCAGCTCGCGTCACACAGTGATAAGAGGGGCATTCACGTCATAGAGCAAGAGATGAGCACCATAAGACAGGGCTCATTAACAATCTTACAATATTACGACGAGGTGGAGAAAAAGCTTACTCTCCTCACCAATAAGGTCAACATGTCTTATGAACCAAGCATCGCGCAATGGCTCTGTGCGAAGTTCAGAGATGATGCATTACGTGTGTTTGTCTCAGGCCTAAAGCGTAGCCTGACGGATGTCCTAAGGACTTACCGTCGGCCCTCGCTCTAGCGCAAGAGGTAGAGGCAAACCATGATAGGTATGTCTTTGCCGCTAGCTTTACTAAAGGATAGGAAGATAGAGAACGTAGAATGACCCCGAGGCCGCATGGACGTCAGCTAGATAGGAGTCAGCAGCAGGGGGATCCGCAACCTAGCGGTTCCAAAATCCTTACTTCACTAAGCAACAGGAACAACAGCAGAACCAATCTGAACAGAAGAGTGGCAGGTGGAACAAAGGTGGTGGGTCACAGGATCCAATGATCGTTGATCCATCTATGTTAAAAATGCTACAACCATCGCAGGCACCAGCGTAAGTTAACTCATGGTCCAGGCACATCTGGACGTTTAAGCTGACAGAGAAGGCAGAGCGTCAATCACACAGCTCACGAGCCTGATCAAGATTCAGGTGCGTATGCTAACTCTGCAGCAAAAGCAGAACAGCAACTCGCCGATGACAATGGTAGCGGGTATGACTCGGATGCTCTCAATTTTTTTAGGGGAAGCTCTCTGCTGCCCTACATCAGTAGTAGAGTGGCAGGGATCCAGATGAGATTTCTCATCGACACGGGCGCTTCCAAGAACTACATCAGGCCACATAATAATCTAAAAGATGTGCGCCCAGTAAATTCTTTTTTCTCTACTCACTCCAAACACGGCACCACCAAGATCACACATAAGTGCCTCGTATCTTTGTTTGATACCCAGACCTGTCTACATTTGATGGAATTGTGGGGCTCGACTTACTCACGTAAGCAGGAGTGTCACTTTGTCTTTCATCTGGCCAACTCAAATGTGGCACATTAACTGAACCAATCGAATTCCACAGGTGCGCGGACGTTAACTTTACCAATGTTGACTGCGCCGAAGCGCCTGATACGCTTTTTTAAAGATGCTAAAAAGCAAACATAAAGCCTTCGCAGACCCGGAAGAAGCCCTTCCCTATAATACAACAGTGGTGGCCACTATTAGGACCACTGATGAACAACCAGAACCGTTGAACCGACGACATACTGCGTGAGCAGATTGGCAAATCCTTCTACGTCTATGTTGACGATGTCATCGTCTTCTCAAAAGACGAAAATTCCCATGTGAAACATGTAGAGTTGGTCTTGAAGAGCCTGTACGAGGCAAATATGAGAATCTCCAAAGAAAAATCGCGTTTTTTTAAGAAAAGCGTAGGTAATCTTGGTTTTGTGGTAACCAGTAATGGAGCCACAACGGACCCTGCAAAAGTCAAAGCTATTCAGGTTCCCAGAACCAAAAAATATATTTGAGGTCAGATCATTTTTAGGATTCCCCAGTTACTATAGATGTTTCATCAAGGACTTTGCGTCAATAGCAAAGCCCATTTCCGACCTCCTAAAGGGTGAGAATGGGTCAGTCAGTAAGCATAGATCGCGAAACAATCCGGTAGAATTCTTTGATTTTCAGCGTCACGCATTCCAAAAGCTACGCAACATTTTGTCTTCAGAAAACGTCATACTCAGATACCCTGACTTCAAGAAGCCGTTTGATCTAACGACAGACTCTTCGGCCTATGGTATAGGGGCAGTGCTTTCTCAAGAGGGTCGCCCAATCTCAATGATTTCCAGAACATTGAAGCCCCCGGAGATGAACTACGCAACCAACGAGCTCTTGGCTATAGTTTGGGCCCTTAGCAAACTACGGCACTATCTATAAGGGGTCTAACCCGAACACCAAAATTAAAAGATGGAAGGCACGCATTGAGGAAACGAATGCGCGAATATTTCTTTCCGCGAGCCAGAACAATTTATTGCGACAATGAACCCTCGCTAAATTCGCAAACAATAAAGACTCTGTTGTTAAACAACTATGGAGTCCATATGGTTAATTCGCCTCCGTTGCATAGCACCTCCAATGGCCAAGTCGAGCTCTTTCATAGCACTCTAGCCGAGCTTGCGCGTTGCCTCAAGCTGTAAATAAACATTAATGTTTATAAATAAACATATGTTTTTTAGAGTGCGAGTCTACGAAAGGTGTGAGCGAACCCGAGGAAGAAATATCAGCAAAGTTAAGGAGTGCACAAGATGCGCTCCGAGCTAGGCTGATCATCCATCGTTAGAATAGACTCTTTGAAGTAGGCGAAAAAGTCATAGTAAAAAGAAACCGCAGGCTTGGCAATAAACTCACGGCCTTATGTGAAGAACGGAACGTAGAGGCAGACCTTGGCACGACCGTTCTCATTGGAGGGATGCTGAAACACAACATTGACTCTATGTTGAAATAAGCTTTAAGTTTTACTATTTGCACACTATGCTTTACCTTTAAGTTTTAATATTTGAGTCACTTAACATTACCTTTAAGATCATTGTTTACGCCGCTTGGCGATATCATTAGAAAGACACGTAGTAATAGTTTGGTCCGTTTTGTCTGTCTTCTACAGGTTCGGAATTCTGCAATTTTTCTTTTTTTTGCGAGTGCGGCAGCTCGTGTGACTACTTACTCTCACGCTAAGTACATATATCCCCATTGTTGGGGGCCAAGTTTTGGTCTGGGAAGAATTCAATTTCGTCAGACACACGGCAAACATCTCCGAGTACGAGTTGATGGTTAAGGAAACAATAGAGCTATGTGAAATGCTTCCGCATTCTCACATGAGGAAGCTTCTAAGCGTGGATGCCGTCCACCTTAGAGATTTGTTAGAAGCTCTTGGCGTGCACCACAGGGTGGCAAGGAGTTTCGATTTTTTGGGCATAGCTCTAAAAGTAGTCGAGAAGATCAAATTCACTGAGTTACAGTTGGTAAACTCCAACAACAGGCAGGTAGCTATCAACACAAAAGTCCAAGAGCAAATCAATCAACTCACTACAACTGTCAAAACATTACTAAAAGCTGCAAAAAAGAATCAGATAGATTCCGGGCATTTATACGAAACACTTTTAGCTCGGAATAGAATGTTGCTAATGGAAATGCAAAATTTGATGCTCGCTGTTACCCTTGCAAAAATTAATATTATAAGCCCAAATATATTAGATCACGCGGATTTGAAATCCGTTTGGCTTGATGAACCCACAGGTAGTTCAATAGCTGATCTTATGTCCGTTGCGTCCGTTAACAATCCGTTAATGCGCTTCACTTTATCATTAAGTTTCCCAAAATCAAAATTGCTTGCAGGAAGGTGATGCTGTACCTAGTCGTACATGAGTATGCTGTGCTACAAATTGACGACAACATTATAGCTGAATGCGGAGATCAAGTGCTTGCCCTTAAAAATTGCACTTCGACGCCGGGAGGAACCTTTGTTAACTATCACCGACCAGCTCTTGTGCCAGAGAGCTGCATGCTGGTGGTTTGGCAAACTGCCAAATACAGCCGAGTCATCTGGACCCGAGCACATGGGTCGATGACGGAATTCTGATCATCAATAATCGACCTGCTAAAGTTTGCACTGACAACGGTACTGAGACTTACGTTCACGGAACGAATCTAATTACGTTCAATAATTGGGCTCTGATCAACGAGACCGAATACTTTAATCTCAACAACGTCCAGAGCAAGTTCCCCGGCATCGCGGCATCTCCCCTTCTGAACGTCACCGGACACCAAGACGTACTGAGTCTCCCTTACCTTCACCGCTTGAATGAACGTAACCTGGAGATTATCAAGGAAGTCAAAGAGGAAATCTGAAGTGTCGACAACGTGGTAATAGCATTCTTGTTGGGTGATGTTCGTTGTGCCACAGTAAGCATTGGAGTCATCTACCGCCGATTCACCAAAAACTTGGCAACGGCCAAGGAAATCAAGGAGGGGATCGCCGAGATAGGAGCGGCCGAGGTCGGCCTTAACTTAAAAGGGGAACAGTTAACGGAAGTCTACGTAATTTTATATAACACCAGCCGCAGATGCTGACATAGCTCTGGGCTGGATGTTCTTGCACAACGGCAGCGCACGAGGCGCAAGCTAAGCATTCTAGCGACCGTTGTGAATAGCATGCAATAGCTTTGGTTATGATCGAGGCACATCGGCCCAAATAATTCGCGCATAAATTACTCATTCACTTCGGCGCATCAGACAAGTGTTTCAATAAACCTTAACATAAGTGAACATTTGTCATTTCTATACAAATAAAAGTTTACATTAAAAATCCACGAAGACTTTCATTTAATTGTAATTTATATATATGCACACATACACATGTGAACAGAAAAATATGTGTGCATTGGTTTTTGGATTCCAGCCGTTCAACTAAAAATCTTCAAATACTTCGGAGATACATACATAGATGTATTTCATGCAGCATATACATATAGGATATACATACATAGTATGTGTAAAATAGGGAGGAGCAAAAAACATTTTTGTTTTTTTTTAAACTCCTGTACTTTTAATAGATGATACCTATTATATAAAAACATTTGTTTAAAAAATGAAATTGAGGTGTCGCATCGACGATCTAGTATCAAATAATATTGTGGCGATCCCTTTAAGCAATTGAATAGTCTTGTGGCCAGGTAACTCAATTTGAAGTGCAATGAGTTAATTGCTTAAGTTTGGTGAGCGGCATGAAATCTGCGCGGCGCATAGGGTTTTGCTCTTCCGCAGCTCTGCTTCACTCGTACAGTGTGTTACGCAGCACTTATACCAAAACAAGATCATTTTCTTTTTTTTACAGGCGTCATGACCGTTGTAGCGCACAAAAACGCAAAGTTAAATTGTGATTGTGCTGGTGCCGACCACTGAACTATAGATATAATTGATAAGTGTAGACGAACAAAGTATATTTATTGAATAAATATAAAAACGAAGAATACTCTAGATCAGAGGTGGACACTTAGTGGTTCACATAGCTCACTCCGTTAAATTTTTTTAATAAATATAGAAACGAAGAATACTTTAGATTAGAGGTGGGTGGCCATTAGTGGCTGATTTAGCTCCATCCGTTATATGTTGCAAATTGGCGTGTGCATGTCGGATTCTTCTACGTCGACGAGCAAGCAACAACACAGCAAATGCCCGCTGATGGGTGACGGTGCGCCGCCTAGAAACGAGCTAGTAATTTAATAATTTTACTGCGCACCTCTGCTCTAGATAATAAATTTTTGGGTTACCAGTGACTAAATTTTGGTTAGAGCATACTGGATAGAAATAATGAGGTAAGTAACAAGTACGTACTGGGTTGCTAGTAGTACGTATTAAATCTATATAAGTATATTGGACATTGGACATAGGTAGTAGGGTCAAATGTTGTTTGTGGATTATAGTTTTAGAAGTAGCTAGGTAAGTTTTAACTTTCTGTTGTCGGGAAATTTGGAATATCTTGCGTTCTATTTTTAAATATTGAAATTAACTAGCATTCATTTGTTGTCGGGAAATTTGTAATATCTTGCGTTCTATTTTTAAATATTGTAATTAATTAGCATTCATTTATGCATGTTCATATATATGTATGTTAGCTGTATGTGATTAAACATATTAGTTCTATTTGGGCATAGTACATAGAATACAATAATTATATATATATATATATTCTATATATATAATATGTATTTTTATTTGCGAAAATTTAGTTTTTTGCTCATTAGATACCTATATATATTAATATGAACGTTGTGGATGTATGAACATGAGTTGTTGGAAAATCTATTGTATTCGCTGTTTTTTTTTTATTTCTTGAATTGGCATAATAAGTAAATTTATTGATGCTGATCTAAATAGAAGGAAGAATGTATTGGAAAGATTTTTGCTGATTGATCAAAGAATACTCTAAGGATATGAAAGTTAGCCAATATGTGATTAAACGAATATTATGGAGTTTTGCAGGGTTGAATTGGTTATGTTCATATTTAAAAACCTGCTTGTGTAATCCAATCAAGATATGAGACCATTGCGGTTTGAAACATGGCACGAAATCGGCATTTCTGAAATTCCATGCGGCGCTCGACGCGGTTTCGCTCATTTGAAAACTCTCTGAATTTTCAAGAATATATAATATTTTAATAAATTAAATTAATTCAAACAATTTTAAGAAATCGTAAAAATATTCTACAATACATCAGTTAAAGCAAGAGCTTATAACATGGTGGAGTGTTTATCTGGTGTGCGGAATAACAAAATATTAAATTAAAAAGTGGAAACAACAAGAATTCACATTGTAAGTGTAAACTAATATTGAATATTTTCATACACTCCAAGGCCCGTTTTTTCATATTCCAGTTAAATTTTCATTGCGAGAAAGATGTATGATGCGTTTAACAAACATATATGAATTGTACGCTATTATATTCATATGGAATATGAAAGAATTTAGCTAGTTGATGAAGCTGAAATACAGAATTATAGGAATAGAACTTGTTGTGCTGTTTCCTATCTGTGGATGAATCTATCACTCCAAACTTGTTTAGACAACATAATGATGGCGAAGAGATTTTCTGACATTATCCCATGATAATATTCGTACCGATTGCGTCGAAAAGGCAGATATTGAATTCAGTTGGACTGAATTCATAGAGTTCCATAACATTTTTAAAACAAAATAAATTTGTAAAATTAATTCTATTTTACTGTCATGTAAGTTTTAGAATTTCTATAAGTGGACACAAATTCCAAGTACGAAGTCAAATATTAAATTCGCCACTTAAATATTTTCTGAAGTCCATTTATACATAAGGTAATATATTGCAAAAGTAGAACTCAATTAGAATACTAAATTTAAAGATGTTAAGAACATTATAAGTATATACAACTTACCCACTTAACACACCAAGAACTAGGTTGAGCATAAAAAATGAACCTATAACTATAAGAGGCACGAAATATATCCAATTAAATGTTGAACCTAATGCGTCGTTGGTCTGGAAAAACAATATGAAAAGAAGAAATAGATATAAATGTCCAATACATTTTTGATAATTATGAGTTTCTTGACACTAAGCTTTACAATAAAATACTTTATTTTACCCAATATAGTATTGACGTCCAGCCTTCCATTGTAATACATTGGAACACCGTCAGCATTGCAAATCCAATATTATCAAAGCTTGTTATGCCTGAATTTGGTCCATCCCATTTGTCCAGACACATACTCGTCGTACTATTACACACAAAGGAGCCTCCCGCTTTTTCTGTGGAGTTATCCGTGTTGCAGGGTGTCTCTGACTCACCTTCTTTCACAAGTCTGTCTGCACGAACCGACAGGTAAAAAAAACCAAAGCTTTAGTGATAGTTTAAAATAAAATAAAATTAAATGTATATATACTTGGATCTTCTAAGCTATAACAAGTCTTATGCAGTGTGCCCGAATAAAACTCGAGTCCAATGATTGCAAAAATTACGATTGCAAACAACACCAAGAGACCGATTTGCAGTAAAGGTGCCATCGCCTTGATTATAGATTTTAAAACTACTTGTAAACCTATATGAGTCGTTTGGTATACGTTGTTCAGCATATTTCCAGATTGGTAAGAATTATGAGGATAATACAAAATACAAGTTGAATTAGTAAAATTTTAATGAATATGTAAATTTTATACAATTACAGTAATATACACACATATACTAATCCTAATGTCTTTAATTAGATATTGATAGCAGAACTTATCCACAAGTTATCTAATTAATACAAATATGTATGCAAACATAACATATATACTATATTTACATAAAGCAATTATCTTGAACATGCGTATTTATAACGAAAAGAAATTTTTTTCTTGACTTGTTTAATATTTATTACAATACGCTAATCCGAATCGTAAGTTAATACAGATTCATTAGAGTTTAAGTATTATGGAAATTAATAGAAGTAAAACTTAAACGAAAGGACTACTCACTAGGAATTCCAGACACTAATTTTAAGGGCCGTAACACACGAATGGCTCTAAGTGTTCTTAGGTCTACCTCGGGCCCCAAATTTGGGTATAGTGTCACGAATCTGTTTGCAGATGTTAAGCGATTAAAACGAGCAATTTATTAGCAATATACAATGAAGTGTTTAAAAGTATTATAAGATTGCTATTAAATAAGATGATCAAATATGCTTCTAGAACTCATCAACAAAAATAAAAAAAAGCATAACATCTGAATATAAACTAAATCAAAAAAAAAGCACATAAAATGTATATATTCGATTATCAATCAATCTAAAGATATTACAAATAAAATATATTAGCAGTTATTTTCAGACGTACAATTAATATATGTTTATCGCACAGAGATACAATAATTTACCTTTGTCTTCATATACATATCTACAAGGGCAGTTCAATAATTCAGTTAAAATTTTGAAACAGAAATATATTCTTCGCCAAAAATACGTTTTGTTTCTCAACGTAGTCTCCATTTGCTTAATATACACTGTCATAACTTAAAAACACGATTTTGCAGGAAGTGCGATATAAGTTTTCAATTCAGCACCACCTTGCAGAAAAAAACAAGAATTTGTTTGACTCCCAGTGGACCAAGCTGCGAACTTTGAGCGAGAGTCTCGCCAAACGTTCGTAAATGTGCTTACAACAGACAAGTTGCGATCAAACAACGAGCGACGACCGAACATTCGCTAAACACCCGCTGTCGAGCCAAAAACGGATCTTAGGCGGGGGAACGCTAAAAGCTCCGCTTAAAAACTCGCCAACGAGCTTATGAGAGCAACAAAAACGGAAATGAGCGGAATCATGTCCTGATGCAACTCAACATTTTCGTTGCGTTGTGTGTGACGCGTGAAGACAGAAAAATGACTTCGCCAAACGACAATACATAAAATGTACGGCAATTATTGTTGTTGTGTTCTTTTTCTGCTCTGCCTTGCGGATTTCTTACTGTGCCATTTGAAGGAAATCTGCACGAACACATGGTCTGTGTACCAGTAATCGAAAATCAAATCAAGTAAATAAAAAAAATATTTATTAAATTAAGATTAAATTAAGATAAAATAGATATGTACATCCGTATGCACATTTTTGTTGATAAACTTAGGTCCTTACCCTATAAAAACTGCATTTTTATTTTAAAAATACCAAATGGTAAAAAATACGAGGTGGCCGCTGGTACACACTCATTCGATTTTATTAAAAATTCTGTAATTTCGATGTTTTTACACCGATCGTAAAAGTTGATAGAGTTATAAAAATGAAAAAGCTATTACTAAATTAGAAAAATTATGATTGTGTGCCAAAATATTATTATTTATTTTTTTGTATTTTTGGAATGATAAATGAACCTAAGTCGTTGATGCGCCAAAAAAAATAAATTCTTCGCACAAATAATGTTGTTATATGTATATGTATTTAGAATCAACTATTAATAGTACGGAAGTTAAAAAAAATTTCTGTTTTTCGAAACATATCTGTTAATTCTTTTATTCTAAACATTTTTAAATTTTATGGATTGCATAGCTGTACCGGTAAGTGAGGATATTCGGATCAAATCCGAAAGGACAAAATCAAAATTGAACCTTTTACCGAAATATTTTTTTCGGAACATACCGAAACCGATATTTCATTCGGTATTAACCCCCGATTTTTCGATATATATTTAGTATATTTATAAGCATTTAATACTGTTTGCCTAACGTTTTGTATATATTCAAAATCGTATTAAATTTGTTTGTAACATTATGCTCAGTTGAGTTTGATGATAAGTTTGTTTATTCTACAATAACATTTATTCAGTAATCAACATTCTAAAAATGAATCAAACTTGGTTTGCACAGTAGGGCGAGTCAATTTGTTCGGGTGAGAAAAAAGGTGGAAGCTTCCACCAAAATCGTAATCTACGAAGAATTCTGAGAATATTTCACAAAAAAATTGATCAGTCAGCTATTTCTACATCTAATATTTAATATTACTATATATAAAATATATATATATATATTTTTGCTAACATTTAATGTATTCGCGAATACCATATCGCAAATTTCAAAACATTAACCACCATAACCATATTAACCACAATAATATCTCTTTGTCAGTTGAACAAAAAATTGTCATTCAGCTGGTATTGATTGCTAATCCATCACATTAAAATTGTGATTACTGATTGAAAACCCTGCTGAATGCCCCAATTTAATATCTACATTTCTCAGATCATTTGAAACCTACAGATAATTATAAAAATAAGCAACTAGTATATCACTAACTGTAAATATTTGTTAAAATCAGTAGTAGTTGCAATCCAGGGCGCTATTTTGATACAAATTCACATATGCAGATGTGTGCGAAATAATAAGAACAGCTTAAATTAATTATCAGATAATGCTGCAAAATCATAATCATAATAATACGATCTAGACTATTAAAATACTATAAAAATATATTAAAATAATATTATTATACCAATTTTTGTAATCGAATTATCTTTTTACTTAAGCTGTTCTTATTATTTCGCACACGTCTGTACATATGTATCTATAGATATCTACTAATTATAAACAGTTCTATCTATCTATCTAGATATTTTTCTATCTTTCTATCTATATATCTATAAATCTATAAATCTATAAATCTATAAATCTATAAATCTATATATCTAGATATTTTTTTATCTTTCTATCTATATATCTATAAATCTATAAATCTATAAATCTATAAATCTATAAATCTATAAATCTATATATCTATATATCTATATATCTATAAATATATATATCTATATATTTATATATCTATATATCTATATATCTATATATCTATATATCTATATATCTATATATCTATATATCTATATATCTATATATCTATATATCTATAAATCTATAAATCTATATATCTATATATCTATATATCTATATATCTATATATCTATATATCTATATATCTATATATCTATATATCTATATATCTATATATCTATATATCTATGTATATATCTATATATCTATCTATCTATCTATCTATCTATCTATCTATCTATCTATCTATCTATCTATCTATCTATCTATCTATCTATCTATCTATCTATCTATCTATCTATCTATCTATCTATCTATCTATCTATCTATCTATCTATCTATCTATCTATCTATCTATCTATCTATCTATCTATCTATCTATCTATCTATCTATCTATCTATCTATCTATCTATCTATCTATCTATCTATCTATCTATCTATCTATCTATCTATCTATCTATCTATCTATCTATCTATCTATCTATCTATCTATCTATCTATCTATCTATCTATCTATCTATCTATCTATCTATCTATCTATCTATCTATCTATCTATCTATCTATCTATCTATCTATCTATCTATCTATCTATCTATCTATCTATCTATCTATCTATCTATCTATCTATCTATCTATCTATCTATCTATCTATCTATCTATCTATCTATCTATCTATCTATCTATCTATCTATCTATCTATCTATCTATCTATCTATCTATCTATCTATCTATCTATCTATCTATCTATCTATCTATCTATCTATCTAAAAAAAAAGTGGCATCACTTTCGGCAACAAGTTAAAACTTGCACTTTAAACGGACACTCTTTAAAAAAATTCAGTCTTTGGACAATAAAGCCATGGCATAAGAAACATTCGTTACTATCTGAGATGCTGTAGAAGCTGCAAAATGCGCCAACCATTGTTAATAAATTGCCATATAATAACTTTAAACGTACTTATAGTCTTATAAAATAACTTCATTACAAAGTAAAAGTTTATTCTGATATCCAATTTTGTGACGAACGATATTTAATTTAATATATGAATTATTCTTAAAAAAAAAAACAACAGTTTGGCATTCGGCACATTGTGCAAAAAGGTCGCGATTTTTAATATCTAAAAAAATAACTTGAATGCGCAGTGCCCAATGCCAAACTTTTTTTTACTAATTCAAATATAAAATTAAATATCGTTCGGCAAAAAATTGGCTTACGTCAACACACTTTTACTTTGTAAAGAAAATTTTTAATAAGATATCAGAATTTTGGAATTTCATATGCTTCTGACATTATTACTTTCGTTGAAAATTATCAATAAGCTTACTCCAATGTCAAAAAAAATTAAATCACAAGTGGATCAATCGAGCGCACTCGACAGTACGATACCCTGTGCACAGGCACTTATTTGATGCCCTTGCAGAGCGCTGAAATAAATGTTCGACTAACTGTTCCAACGACAGCTTTATGATATACGGATTAGAACAAAATTTGGGCAGGATATATAAGACTAACCCAGATGAATATGTTGTCAGTTTGTGTGAGATATATTAAAAAAAATATTTTTTCTTAGCTAAAATTAATTTTTGACCAATTGATCCTAGGGCAGCTTTATGATATAATAAACAGATGTGAACCAAAGTTTTGCAGGTTATATAAAGTCAACCCAGATGCATATGTTTTCAGTTTGATTAATAGATCTCAAAAAACAATGTTTTCCGTACTAAAACTTGATTTTCGACCGATCGTTCCTATGTCAGCTATACGATATAGTAGACTGATTTGAACCTAATTTGGTCAGGATGTAGAGGACGAACTTAAATGTATATTCTGGAATAAATGCCGACCGAATATGGACAAGGGGCCCAAGGAATCCAAGGCCCTTACCAATTTACATTCGGGAGTAGATATCCAATGCGCTTAGAAATAAATTTATTGAGCTTATTGGAAATAACAACTTTCATGTCATTCCTCTTATTCATGAAATAAAAGTGAAAGCAAAAACTGAAAAAGATTACTGTACGGACACCAATTACCTCAATGTGGCCAAGAAAACAAATAAAAAGCAGCAAGGGCATACAGGTGGTACTCAAAGGCTTAGAACGGGATGTAACTCCTGCCGAAATCATAAATGCGTTAAAAGAAAAACGTTTCCATGCTATAAGAGTCGCAAACATTATAAAAAAAAACCACAACCTCTCAGTAAATCTTTAAAGAAAAATGAAGTACACCCCATCTACAAACTGCAGTTCTTGTTGCATCGTCGGATCACGGTTGAAGAGCCACACAAACGCAACGCTCCAGTACAATACTCAAACTGCTAGGAATACGGGTATACGACTACTTACTGCACGCTACGGTCAGTATGCGTTGCTTGTGGAAACTCCCAAAGCTCTGATCATTTCCAAGCCAACGAAGAAGACCCCGCGGTAACTGTGGGGGAAATTAACTAACACCATCAATGACATCTCCTTTGCCAGTGCGTTAAAATCAGGCCTACAAAAACCAACCCCCTCAAAAAAGCTTCCAAATGTTGTCCAATCAGAGCCGAGCTAGGCAAACGTTCAGCAGTAGCCTCAAAGCTCGATTGAAACGATGATTTTCAGCTTTTAACAAAGTATGAGGGACTTCATGTCCTTTATGAGAACAACTATGCAAAACCTTATGCAAAATCAAAACACATTGATACAGATGGTTGCATCTCAACAGACAAAATAATCAATGGCGGCCCTACGAATTTTAATGTGGAACGCTAACGGTGTTTCACGGCATAAACTTGAGCTAACACAATTTTCTGTACGACAAACACATCGACGTAATGCTGCTCTCAGAGACGCATCTCACTTACAAGTATAACTTCGAAACACGCAGTTATTAGTTCTACGGGTGGATAAGCACACAGTGGAACGGGTATCTTACTTAGAAACCACATCAAACAACATTTTCGTAAAAGGTATGCAACAGAATATCTACAATCTACATCTATAAACGTACAATCGGGCAACTATTTATTACAGCGGTGTGCAAGCCCTTGCTCCCGATGCTATGTGTGCTCAGCCCGTTATATTTTCGAAAGTGGCGCCAATCAGACGCACAAGCACTGGAGCACACATGATCAGGATCACATGATTTGGATATTTCCTTAAAAGAAAGAAGAGAACCTACAATACCATTGTCGTATAGACCAATAAGCCTACTACCGTGCTTGTCAAAGCTATTTGAAAAATGTCTCCTGATGCGCTTAATTGCAAGAGAAAACTATGGAACTATCGAGCAAGTCAACCGGATAACATCCGAATTACGTACTGCATTCGAGCATCGGAAAAACTACAGTGCGATAAATCAGGCTTTCGATAGTGTGGATTGACGGCCCCATGTACAAAATCAAAATGACTCTACCTGTATACACTCACAAGCTAATCGAGTCGTACCTCTGCAATAGAGTCATCGCAGTGAGATGCAACGTTACTACATCTACTACTGACGACCACATAATTAAATAAAGTAACTCTGAAAGCCATTAACCTTCATTGGCTTCTAAACGCTCGATCTCCCCTTTGCTTGGACTACAAAGTACTACTGTACAGTTCCGCAATAAAAAAAAAACCGTTTTTCACCTGTAGCATTTTTACCTGAGCACTTTGCAATAAATTATTTGAAAGCACTCCTCTAAAAGCCCTTCAAATACCTTTCTAACGACATATAGAACACATCTGTAGCTTAGTTGGTTTGGAAACTATGGGTGTTTGAAATATATCGGGCCTTAACTATTTCCCGCTAAACTAGCGATTTTTTCTAATCCAAGTGTCGGATTGAATGATCAAGGTATAATTCGATGCGTACTTTTGATAATGTTACAAAATTTAACTATAAGTCCCCATTAGCTGCAATCATTTAAACATTGCTCCTCCCACTTATCTCATTATCCAGGGAGTTTCCAAGTCTTAGTACGCACTTAAAGTCGTAACTTTCAATCTGTCTGTAAGTCGATCTGATCGGAATTTTTTCTTTTTTTTATTGCTAGTCGCCTTTCGCGATGCTTTCGCCACTAGCGCGAGCTGACGTCCGCAGTGATATTTTATTCTTTAAAAATATAGCATAGTTTGTATTTTTGTATTTCTTTGCAGAACTGTCTGTTGGATCAAAACATTCTATCAGCTGTTTCAATTTACATATGCATACATATGTCATTGTGTTCTTGAAAAAGCGAATTTACTTTTATCTGACAGATTATCTGACACATATTGTTTAATGAGACATTGAATATCGGCCCTAACTATTTTAGAGTTATACAATTATCTGTAAATAGTAGACGAAATAAATCTCGATCTCAATTACAGTCGGATCAAACTAGATTAGTGGTGACCAAAGCACAATTTAAAATATTTATTCTTATCACATGTGATATGGAAATACACATTTTTCATACCACTGAACTAGATAAAATATTTCTGTCTCCCGACCGCCAATCTCAGATGATGCAAATACTGGATGTCATCAAATTTGTAAATAGATTTAAGCATATATGTATATTCTTGATCAGTATCAACAGCCGAGTTGATTTAGCCATGTCCGTCTTTCCGCCAACCTGTCTGTCCGTCTTCTTAAACGCGTCGATCGGTAGCCGCAACAGGAAAGTTTGGTCGATAATTAAGGACTAGTGTGAAAATTGGTGTTGTTTCTACATATATATCTCAATCAAAACTGCTGATTATGAATATTCTTTTGTCTTATACGTCTTGATCGAATCCGCATTTAATCAGTTTACTATATCATATAGCTATCATTGGAACAATCAGTGGGAAATTTAATACCGTTCTCTGCAAGAGCATCCAAGTGCCTCACCGCGAGCGAAGAGAGCAGGAGGCGGAGCCGCCTTATTAATAATTCGCCCTTCTTTAGAAATATTTAGAAGACACCATCAGAGAACACAAGAATACAAAGAAAAAAAGACAGATTATTATTATTATTGATATACTTATTTAGCTTCATTATCAACCATGTACGTTTCTGTCGGATTTTCAATTATACGAGTATTACTCATGAGTATTTTAAACATAAATAATGTACATACATACATACATACTACTACTTACTATGATACATATGTTAAAGTAATGTGTGAATACACCTACTGAAAACCAAGCCATATCACTGTTCTCTTTAATAGGCAGAATGAGTATCTAATAATGTTCCTAGGTTGAAAAAAGCAAAGTATATAGACCATTTTTATATTTATTAAAACTTTTGTCTTAAGCGACCTAGCCCCCTAGTTGTATTGGTCTATAATTAAAATGCATAATTACTGAAATAAACGAATTAGTTATCTGGCCTATGTATTATTAAATAAAGTGTATATTGTGTCTCCAATTTCGTAGTCTTACTTGGAATTCGGGATACAAGCTTCAGTGGTCGTAATACACGAAAAGATCTCAACATGCGTAGGTCAACATCTATATTGGCCTCAGCAAATATCGTCATGACACTGTTTGACATTGGGATTGCCATATGAAAGTCGGTATACACATATGTAAATG
Organism: Drosophila kuntzei; assembly: GCA_035042165.1. Classification (NCBI taxonomy): domain Eukaryota; kingdom Metazoa; phylum Arthropoda; class Insecta; order Diptera; family Drosophilidae; genus Drosophila; species Drosophila kuntzei. The sequence continues at coordinate 16,403 of JAWNLU010000429.1, read as the reverse complement.
GTTAATTTAAAAATTCTTTAAAACGGCATACTAGAATATTACAATTACTTATCCAAAACAAATTGTTAAAGTTTCATTAAACTATTCATACCCATAATTATATCTGTTTTTAATATGCATCATAATTGATATTGTCATAGATATTGGACATTATTAATTTTTATATGTAAATAGTATTTGATTTTGGCTTCATAAATCAATTAAGATTTTCTTAATGTATAGTTAAGGTCTCAGTCAAATAACTGAAAAATATTTTTACGTTTATTTATTTAGTTTATATTGTAATTGCAATAAGTTTTAATCTGATTTCCCGTAATTAACGAATGGAAATCGTTGCGAAAAATTGATAGCGTTGTTATTTATTTAAATAAATATGCAACTGAAGAATTACATTTAAAAGAGTAAATTATAAAATAGGTATTGCTGTGCGAGATTGACACCAAAAATATAATAATTAGAGATACATAAAAAATGGTATTAGAAAACAAAAACCTGAAATACATATTTACCCCGTCACTACAACGAAAAAATCCATGATGTTCCAAATATTCCTGAGATAGGAGTGTTTATGCAGAACAAGCCCTAAGGCAATGATCTTGAGCGATGCTTCTACACAGAAAATGCATATAAAATAGGCCTCTGTTTTTTCCTGTTATCAAAAATAATGTAATTCAATCAATTATGTTCCAGAATAAGTTACAGTGTTTCAAAAAAAAAATTAAATGCAAATGCTTACCAATTTTTGAGCCAGTACTGTCTTGTCGCTTTCTGGCAAGTGTTCCTCTAGTGCCAACACAACACAGTTGGCTATGATTGTCAATAACACAGCGTACTCAAAGGGCGGCCATTCAATGATGAATCGTGTGTACTTTCTAATTGGATTATCCTCGGTTAGGATAAACAATGACGTCGGACCTCCACCTGGTGGGTTTTCCTCTTTTTTTGGGACACCCATTCTATCAGCTAAGCGATGGGCTCCCTTTAGACCCAAGTGCCCCCCGCCTAAGGAGTCCTGTTGATGCCCTGCTAGCACTGCTTCCTGAGCTGCTTTCAACCTAATATCAAAATAAGTAGAAATATAAGTATTGATTGTCAATACATTTGCACAGAGCTCTGTTTTAAACAACATAATTAATTAATTATAGTTATAAGCCGAGATTTAAACCGTAATCTTTAACCGATAGAAATTGGTAACCTTAACTGAAACCCTAACAGAAACCAAATTTGTTTATTGCCGAAGCCGAAAAACCGAAAATATTAAAGCCAAAAAAGCTAATTTATGTATAACAGGATTTTTGTTAATATACATTTTTATCAACATTTATACAACAAATTTTTTTTGGTATCGTAATCATACCGGTATTTCGAAACCGAAACATACAAAAAACCGGTTACAGCTACGAAACCTTTGAGACCCTGGTTATAAGTAAATTTATTAAAATCGATCAGTTTGCGGAAAATATACGTATACATATGTACTTACATTTACATATCAGTATTGTGAATACATATGTATGTAAATATACAACTATAAATAATTGAGGTAATTGCATGCTTTATTAAAACAAAGGTCGCAAATAATGGTCTAAACATGTTTTTAAAGCTGTATTCTCTCCTCGAAACAGAAAAATTTAAATCTGCTCGGTTTCTAACTTCCAGAAACACTTGTTTTCGGTGCGTTCCTGTTATATGTCATGTGTTTTGTGATAAGCAACAGCGATGAAGTGTCTGAACCGAAACAGCTTTAAAAAACACTTTACAAGTTCAAAAAAACAAAAGAAAAAAAATTTCAGGGCATACCGAAAATTGGAATACGAAAGTGGTATCATTTTTGAAATCAAAATTAAAAAGTAATATTATGCTTTTAAATATTCCAAAAAAACAAAAATAATTTCCATTCAAAATGGAATATTTTTGTAGTAGTTAGCGATATTTTTATATTTGACCTCAGATCATTTTTATTTTAAAACTTATAAAAATTGCGTTTCCTGGCAATAGCTGAAAAAAACATTTTAAAGTAAAGCTCAACATTTGCGACCTCTGTATTCAACTACTATTGGCGATAAACATACCGTCACTATATCCAATTTCTGATACTTTTGTAACGACCGCTCGGCCATAATTATATTACACAAGATGAACCACAGTACGCATTTGTCGGGAGTGACACGCCGTCCGCATGGCACAATAGTGACAACTGGACATTGAAGTGGAATGCCAAGTCAAAGGCTGCACTGTATTTGGCAACAGTCGGGTTGGACCGACGCTGGTGGTCCAACAACAGTCGGGCCTCCGACGCTGGTGGTCCAAGCACTATTTATGGGTGTACCAATGCGAATTCCTCTCTGATGATCTTTTTCTCTCACTTACACATTTACAGTTTCGTATTGTGTTTATATTATGTTATTATTATTATACGTATGACGACTACTGGCTTTGTCTTAAGCTGATTTGGTTTGTTAATGCACAAAATGCTTTTTATCGAACACAAAATACTATATTTCGAGTTAAAGGTTTTTTATTATTATTTGTTTTTTTATATGCGGTGGATCGGTCAATATTTTTCATAAACATACATACATATGTATTTATTTTCGCGTATACGATTTTATTATTATTTGATCTGTATTGAAATGTAGTATTATTTATTCACATCTTAAAACAGATGAAACATAATTTCTATTGAAGTCACTCTAAGTCTATTCATATATTTCAAAGTTCACTTTTAAGAATTTTACTTAAATTGTGCCATTTTGTAAGTTATGAGAGTAGTTTCGTCCTGGTTCGGGTCAATTCAGTTCATGACCTATCGAAATGCACACACACACACTCACACCAATCAAATGTACATGTATTCACATGCATATACAAATGTATACAAATATATATGTATGTATTTATATGCATTTATGTACATATGTATATACATATGTGTAGAAATTTGCACAAATATACACATTTTTTTATCATGTAATTTCCACTCATAGATAATTTTTTGATCATTATTATAATAAATTAATTAATTCTATTACTACTTTGAGTACGTGTAGCTGTATTTAAGTATGTACATATGCACATATTTTAAATATATGTAAGTAAAACATTCCATTGCTGGAACACGCTATGAATGAAAATTTAGGGGATGAATCGGTCTGAACACTGCACAAGCACATATGTATGTACATACATACATAAGAATGGTCATGAAAAATTTCAACACGCTGTGTGGTGTAATGTGGAACGTTTTAAACGTAAACGTTTGTGACTACTGGAAATGGGAAAGCTTCATGACACCACAGCACAGACTTGCCTACTCTCCACAGATAAGAATGAAACCGTACCGTACCGCAGGAACCCTTCGTGCTTACATTTTGATTATACCGTAGATGGTTAGGATTTTCGGCATATAAAATAAAAAACATTTACATTACATTTTACATTTACATTTATCATTTTGAGACTAGTTGGTTTCGAGTGAATATAGGACTTCATATATTACATGTACATATATTTTCAGTAAAGGTACTGTTTATAGTTATAATATTTTAATAAATATTCTAGCTAGTAAATATTAATATATATACTTATTATCTGGGACCTGGAAAACTATACAGTATGTACATATGTACATACGTATACAAAATGCATCAAACCTTAACAAATCTCTAATTTATATTGTTAAGAAAATAATCATTCTTCACTTATATACAAACAGAGTCAAATGATGAACAGTAAAATTTTCGAAACTATGTACATATGTATGTATGTATATACTTATTATGATGGACAATACTGTCACCATAGCATTATACAGTGACGTCATTCAGTTTGCTCGCTTGTCATTGTCTTTAGAACCCGTGTATCAAACTATCTTTGAAAATAAAACGCGAAACCTGAATTATTGTTTACAATAAACAAGAGTTACATTGGTTCTTGTACACACTTAAAATATGAATTGTGTGTATGTAAAAATTAGACATGTACATACATACATACAAAAACATATGTCGAGGTTTGCATACAGATGCATGTACATACATATGTAAATGTATGAAACGTTGTCTACTTTCTAGCGTTAATTCTACATTGTAACAAAGCATTTACATTTCAGTTACACAAAATTAATTGGTTTCACTCATTTTAATTTTTGTTGTATATGCATGTACACAAAAACATACACAAAACAAAAAATATATGCCCTAATAAATAGTTGTCAGTACTTTTATTGCACAATTAAATTTACAGTTTTTTTATTCGTTCTGCATCTTGGAAATACTTAATATACTTTTGCATTAGTATTCATCTGTCTGTACATATATCAACATTTTGAAAAAAGGTGTAAATACATATATGTACATAGGTTTACTATAAATAACATTTTATTCCAGAGTTCCATTAAGCATAATGGTTGCAAGTATTTTAATTTAAAGACCTTATTGACTTATGTACACAGCTCACCGCTTATTTCACCCACTGCATTTGCAATTTCTAAATTTGGATAATATATACATTTATAAAAAAAAATTTAAGATGCTAAAAAAAAAAACCTTAATTAACAAATCTGCGTTAAAACGTGTAATATGTAATAATAGTAGTCAAATAAGCTGGGACATAGTACCTCTGTATGTGTAGGTACTATGTAATCTACGGATTTTATATGCATTTACATTGGGGTAAATATTTTTAAAATTAGTATTGCAGGTTTGGAACAAATTTGAACTTCTGCATTGTCTGAGATGCTGCTTAGTTACAATTCATGGTAAAATTCTCTTTTATACCAAATGTTTCAAAATGAAAAAAAACTCAAATAGGGGGCGATTTATTTTTAAATTGAATTTTAAAATTTCCATACAAAATTAACATTTTTATTGTTTTGTGCAACTTGTCACTATTATGGCTCGTTTAACAACACTACTCTTCTCTCTGGTGTGTAAATTAGTGGACCGTAAACAATTTTTCTTTTAAATCCAGCGATTTTTTTTTTGACTGCGGCGCTAATTTTTAAAACCCACCACAAACTTATAATCCTTATTTATTCATTGAGACGATTGTACAAACTCTCAAAGGCCATGAAAATGTCATGAATCCTTTCTCTGCGGTTTTCAAACTTCTTTTGGACTTAGAACTTCGCCAAATATTCAATGTAATGATCTTTTTGCACATTTTTTTGTTAGATTGAGATTTTTCCCAATAAAATTAACAAATCCATTAGATGTGCATAGATGGTAAACAGACCATAAAATATACAGAGTAGAGAAAACTAGTGTTGGTAAACGGGCCATAATAGTGACAAGTTGCACAAACAACAATAAAAAAAGTTAATTTTGTAGAGAAAATTTAATATTCAATTTAAAAAAACTAGTTAAGACCTCCCAACTAATTTTTATCTCTAAATTCATGAGAAGTCACCCTCAATTTGAGGTTTATTTTTCATTTCGCAACTTTCGGTACAAAACAGAACTTTATCCAATTCATTCACCTTCCGAGGCATACACGTCACAACACACGAGAGTCGATGTAACCGAAATTCACTTGCCGTTGTTAAAGCTGACGCTGGTTGTGACGCCTTCATCGCCCACGCAACATTCCAACCGTTGTGCTTCCAGCCCGCTGACCTAACTCGCACACACGGACACTCGCGCTCTCACTGTCGCAGTCATAGACGCATTGGTACGTATGCAGATGTACGAGTGTATGTATATGTATGTATGTAGATGTACGAGTGTATGTATATGTATGTATGTTTACGGGTATGAATGTTTGTAGTTAAGTACATATGTATGTATGTATGCAAAGTGCTTTATTGGGGCTAGTTAGTTAGACGAAGCGAAACAAACATGTAGAGGACGGTCCCGAGTGGGATAACAGGAGCAGGGGATGTGGTTTTGAATCTATGCCTGTGGACTACTTAATAAGCGGCGAACAAATTTATCGTTTATTAAATTCACTTTTCATGGTTTTCGTTTCATTTCCAAAATATTCCTTCCATACACAAATTTCACAATCATTCGCTTTGAATGTTTGTAGCTTTATTTTCACCACTCAAGCCGAATTTTAGCTACATTACATTCACATACATATGTAATTGAGACAAATGGCCAAATAATAATTCAATCATCAAGCACCGAAAATCAGAATTTGTTAACATTTTATTTATTGCAAAAATAAAAAACAAAAACCGTTCTCTTCGACCAGTTTACCGATTTTGTGTCACTAGTTGGACGAAAAACTTAACGCAACTCAATGAGAGACTTTATTTCACTTCGCACATTTAACTACAACTACACTCACAACCAGCAGCAAACCAAACAGTCCTGCGCGTTAAATTGAGCACAAAAAGCTCAAGTTGAACTTTCGGGCAGTCATTGTGTATATAAACTGCACGTCGCTCGACTCTGAGTACCAACATACTATTTAGGACCCTGTCCTCGGAAAATGAGCATGAGAGATGTTTATACATACATATGTATGTATGTACATATGTATATGTCTGACTTTTGGTAAAGCTTTAAGCTTTATTTGCGCATTCATCCCCTATACAATTTACAAGCTTCAGACTCTCTTAAGTCTGTCCTAGTGCTGATACATCGTTATTTTAAGAGTTGAGCAATATTCGCTATTATGTTAGGCTTACATTGGGGCACAGAGCTTCATATTTGACAGCCTCAGGAGCAGTGTAAACACAAATGCTGCGATTTAAAAATCAATGGGCACAAAAATGTGTCACTTTCAATGTGAACATTAGAGTCATTCGGTGCAGAGGCTGAGGCAGAGGCTGGCACGGATATGACAAAAAAGAATTTAACAGCTTTTTTAAAGAAACCAGTTCAATTGAACGCTGTTTTCCTGTGGTATGCATATCGAGCCAGTTGGTTATTCTTCCACACTGTGGCTCCATTAATAATGTTTTTGCGCAATTCTTTTAGTTTTGAATGGTTTTTTTTATGTATTCATGTTTGTATATTTTTTCATTTTTAAATGAATTCACAAGAAATTAATTCTCTTGACGTGCAAATGGTGATACTGGATGGATTTTATATTCTAAGACTCACAAGAAAGATGGGAGGCTTGCGGTGTTGTGTGGAAAACGCCAAAATAACCACAAACCGAAAAATAGGCATTTAGTTTATTTTGTTTGGTTAACGATGAAGCGCGCCAATTGTTTGTTGTTATTTATTTTATGAAACTTGCTTATTGCTCACGATCTATGTACTTCAATGTTCACGTTTTGAGAACAATATTTTTATGTGGACGTTCTGTGAAAATGATAAGTAGTGCTTACATTGAAGACAGTCGGTTTGACTTGTCACAGCGCTGTGGAGCACGATATATACATACGACGCACACTGGGACCGCAGCTTTCGTTGAAAGTAATACATATGTGCATTAGATAGAGAAATCTTCAAAGATTACGAATCCAAAGGGATTTTTAAATCAGGAGAAAATTGTGGGCGTGACAGCCTCTTAAAGTTGAACCATTTTTTAGTGCACGCACAAATCTGCAATTTTAAAAAAAATGCACGTAAGCACGAGCCAAAACAAAAGAAGTTTCTAGACTAGCATTCATAAATATAAACATTTTGGATTATGAACCCAATAAAAAGCTATAATCAGTTGAATTTAGAAAAAAAAGTTGGCCATGCTGAGAATTGAACCCGCGACCCAATGACAAAAGAAGAATGCAAAGTATGGAGACTTAACACTTTGAGCCACTTATTCCTCCCATTGTCGTCTGATATATTGCAATATTGTTTGTTGCAGTACGATTATTGAAAAATTAAAAAAAAAATGTATATTAACATCAAATGTTAATGTATATGTCAATATAACATTAATAAGACATGACAATATTATGATTACTGCCAACCCTCACACAATCAAACAGCTTCATTTATTATTTTAATATCTTCGCTATTTACCGTCCGATCGCAATGAAATTTTATACATACAGTGGATCGCAGCTTATTTCGTGCAGGGGTACAGTATAAATTTAAGATCGGATAGCAGCAAAACTATTAAAGATATACAAAAAATTTAAATGCAGTACTTCTTAGTAGTCTTTTTATATTATTTAAGATACATCACTATAATTATATTTCTGGAAATAACCTTTCAATATAAGGAAAACTAAAACTATAGGCATTTTTTATGTCGCAGCTTATTTCGTGCAAGCACTTTGAGTGGCTCTAATTCTCCAACTGTAATTTCTATGTCGCAATTTCTTCTTCTATTCCTTTGGACATACCATAAGCTAATTTATTTTTGTCTTAAAAGAGTTTACTCACACTTCCAAATTAAGTTTTGCGGTAAATTGGAAAAATGGGTCCACGTACAACAATTGAACAGCGGGAATTAGTTCTTGGACATTTTAAAGATGAAAAAAGTCAGCGGATTATTGCTAAAATGGTTAATTTGAGTGTTCAGAGTCATTCAGCGCTTTTTGCGAGAAAATCGGGTGGCAAATAAGGGCCGAAATGCCCCTAACAAAATATTTACGGAGCTCGAAGAGAGACTTATAGTAAGAAAAATCAAAGCAATTCCAAAGATATCGGCTCCAAAACTGACTGCTGAAGTTGAAAATTAAATGGGCAAACAATGTTCCTTAGAAACAGGACGCCGAATATTGCGGGATCGTGGACTATTCACATTTCATCTATGGAGTTTCTAGCTTTCAAATTGTTGTTGTAATTAGATATGAAATTTTGGATTTTGAGGCGTGGCAAAATTCTAAAATAAACTTGATCTGCTTGCAGTATAGATGAACATACATACCAAGTTTGGTGTCTCTAGCTCTTATAGTCTCTGAGATCTCGATTTTCATACAGACGGACGGACAGATGAACATGGCTATATCGACTCGGCTTTTGATGCTGATCAAGAATATATATACTTCATGGGGTCTTCCACGTCTTCTTCTGCCCTGTACTGGGTCTAAAAAGCACTAAAGTTAAGCTCTTTTCCAACTTTGATGGAATACATACGTTTTGGCTGCCAATGCTATGATATAAATTTATTGAAGAAAAAATTGTGGTAATTGTCTAGTACGTGCACGACCTCGCCAAAATTCACGAAAAAAAAAACCCCAGATAGACGGCGAATTATCAGGAATTATCGTATACAAATTTTGTCCCGCTCTCCCGCGGTTCCTTTTTAAATGCATTTTAAAGGTCAGCGAAAAATACATAAAATATCGAAGCAGGCCTTTCAAAATTAGTTAAAATGTATAGGATTTTTAATACAGTTTCAATGAAAAAAAAAAAAACAAAGCAGGCTATCCAAAATTAGTTAAAATGGACAGGAGTTTTATGGGAAAAAATTGCATTTGATTTTGATCAATTGTTCTGTAAGGTTCTAATTTGTTTAATTTCAAATAAAAATTTATTCGATATGTCGTGCGCAGGTAAGAAAAAAGTGCAAAAGTGTTTTAAAAGTTAATTAAATATATCTATCGTGGCTAGGATGCATGTATGGATTGTTCGCCATTTCTGAAATGGATAATAATCAGTTATTTTACTTTTTGCGTGCTCATAACGTGGTGCTAAGTGAAAAAATTTGTCCCAAGTGTGGTGGGAGAAGAGAGCCGCAGGCGAAAATTTTTTTTTTAAAAATCGCGATGTTTTTTAAAAAAAAAGTTTTCGCCTGCGGCGCGCTTTTCATCAACTATATCATGCGCTGGACTCCGACGCTGAAGACACTGAACAAACCAAGAACCGCTTTTCGACACCGATTTAGACTACATATGTGGAGTAAGCCTCCTGGGGATACCACAATGAGAAAAAAACGCGCCTAGAACTTTACCAGACATGGTGGTGCGGAAAATAGTTCAATACACTTATAAATAGTTATTCGCGGTCCATCGAGGACCTTAAAAATAAAAAAGTGCGGAAAATATCACAAGTATGCAGTTGCTTGCTTATTTAATATTATTCGCGGTCCATCAAGAAGTTTGTTGCATGCATGCACATATATTTGCTTGACATTTGTTTATAGCATTCAAATAAAGCAATTTTTTTCTGCTATAATTTTTTGACAACTTTCGAAGAGCCTGCTTTGTTTTAACATGTGTATTGCACTGAAACTTTAAAGTGCATTTAAAAAGAAACCGCGAGAGAGCGGGACGAACTAATTACACGATAATTCATGATAATTCGCGGTCCATCGAGGATTTTTTTCGTGAATTTTAGCGAGGTCGTGCACGTACTACCCTTTAATTTGCTTTTTGACAAAGCTGCCCTGTTGTGTGTACTTCGCAGTAAAAAAATTAAGCAAAGCACAGAATAACGGAGCTTGAGTCGTAAAAATTTAATCGAAAATGAGTACACTGCTCGTATCGAAAAATATACCGGTCCAGATGTCTGATACACGCATAAAAACGCAAAAGAGTTTTATTTTCTTCGACCGCGACCAAAACATCGGGGAATAACCAGAGCAAAAAAAGAAAAACAAAACGGTTGTTTCTTGTGAGAAAACCGACTTACTTAAGAGCCGATGAAAACGGTTATCTCGGATGCTTTGCTCAAAGTGTTGGTAAACAAGAGTTATTTTCGGACAACGAAAAAGGGTCGACTGTTATTTGCAAGCTCTGATTTAAACCGATAATTAAATCGAATAGTGACGAGTTGCACAAAACAACAAAAAAATTTATTTTTGTATAGAAACTTTAAAATTGAATTTAAAAAAGAACTGGTTGAGACCCCCAACTAGTTTTTGTCTATTAATTCATGATAAATCGCCCTCTATTTGTTGGTTTTTTTTTACTCTAGTTGGAGATTCTCGGTATAACACAGAATTTTATCCAACATATTTATATATAAATCAAAAAACAAATTGGTTTTATTAAATGTAAATAAACAACGGCAAATGCAATTTATGCGAGAGAGATAGTTTAAATGGATCGAGTAGCATTGAATCTGAGGAGAATGGATATAGCTGCAACTGCGAAGGCTGTATTGTGTATAGTATTCAAAAGCGAAGCGGATTCAGAGTCGGAGGACCGGAAACACTAATGCAAGGTGTAGAAGGCGATTGTGAAGCGTGCAACGGACCTGCTCTACAATGAATATTCTAAAATGGAGATGCAGGCTACGACGCTAGAAAGGCTTAAAGATCTGTTCAAGCTGCACCTAGATGGTTGGGAGGACATTGGTGGGTGGGGGTACAGGTTACACACCGAACTCAGGATGTGTCTTTATCAGCTTCAGAAGAACCATTCCGACATCCATCTGTTTCTTCTTTTGCCGCTCTTCTTTCCCGGCGAATTAAGCATAGGTTGAGGCGAATAGACCGCTGAACAGTATACTGCTTTGTAAATGCCTTGACGGTAAGTCAAAACACTTGCCAATTGTCAAATTCATTCAATCAACTTTTTTTGTTGACAATTCCTTCGTATTTTAATTGTAAATTTACTCGGCTTATCGATATACATATACCAGAAAATACCAAAAAAAACTGGAGAAAACCCCCCACGCGAAAACCCGTCTAGCACACCCGACTTCAAATTAAGGTTGATTTTCGACCGATCTTCCCCATTTCAGCTATATGTTCTAGTGGTCCGATTTCAACCAAATTGGATCAGGTTGTATAATATAATACAATACGACAATCACAATTTTCGAGTTATCTCTTAAAAAACAAGAAAAGTTTTAATGCTAACGCTAAGTCCTCACCAGTGAAAAATACTGTTGACTGGGTGTATGGTGAGGACCATAAATTATTTCGGTAAATTTACAACGCAGGATAAGATACATTTAATAAACGAAGTAACGAAAAGTGTACAATTTGAAGAATAAAAAGCATTTCGATGCAGTTTTTATGAAGTCGGCATGGAAGAGTGTTTTTAAGCACATTAGCTAGTGTTGGGATTATATCGATATTCACCCTTATCGACATTAGCGATATTTTTCACTTGAACTATCGACAATATCGATAACCTCGTCGTTTTTGAGCCTTTTAAATTTACAGATATAACCCCAACTTAAATTATAAAAACGTTAGAAATATTTCAAGAATTAAGCTTTAAATTCCCTAAACGCTAGGACAAATTTAATTATAGGTTATTTCCACGTGCATTAATACCCAATTCACACTGAGCACCATCTACCGTCTACCAATAATTTTCATGATGGGCCTATAGTTTTACCCGTGCCGAAATTTTCCCAGTTATTCCACCATATCCCTTTTGATGTTCCTATCCCACACGTTTCCAATCGGTTTCAAGCCGATTATTATCAAAAGCAACACTGAAAATTTGCCAATGTCAACAAAAATGAATGGCAAAAATAAAAAGAACAAGGATTTCGAAATATCATCAAGTGAGTAAAAAATTGTTTTAATTTTTTTGTATTATTAATTCGTTTCTTTTAATTAAAAGCGCGTAATAAAGGAACGGCCAAACGAATTAAGTGGTCAGCAGAGCAAAAATTGGCGAAAAACCTCCCATGTCTATATGGAGATGACAGAAGTTTTAAAGGACATAGGTTTCCCCAGTGTCTGGACAGATGTCCGAACTAAATTAGAAAATTTAACGAGGAAATACAAGTAATACACAAAATACTATGCATTTGCAGGGCGGAGAAAACAAAAATTGGCCAAAGTGGTGACGCATCGTCTACTTGGGAGCTTTATGAAAACGTGCACATCATTTTGGGCGGCATAAGGCTGCACGACGTCGACTGCCCGACCTTGAGTCAAATGAGTAAGTAATTATAATTGAATTAATAAGTATATTTATAATGTACACAACGAACAGAATACTTTTCCGACCCAATTGAGTTGGACCCAGAAGAATTCGAACCTGAGGAGTCCTCGAGCCGATGCACGGAAGGATCTGCCGCGAAGCGTGCACGAAGTGATGCAGAATCAGAATTGGTTGAAATTGCTCAGGAGCGCCTCGAAATGCAGAGGGAGCAGCTAGAGAAACAAAGTGAGCAGCAGGAGAAGCAAACCAATATACTAAGAGAAATAGCCGCTGACAACCGCAATTTTCCCAACAAATTGCTGGACATTTTACAATTAAAAAAATAAACTTGAATACTCATTGTCATTATTTTGTTTATTGTCGAATTAGGAATTCTGCAATTGCAGATCTTATTTCCTCGGCCGGAGTGCTGAGGTCAGCAAAAGATTTTGCTTTATGCGGCTGCTCGTTTTCCTTTTCACCCAGTATGGCTGTCCAGGTCTCATCAATGGCGCTGTTGTGCACATTTAAAATATTGTGCATCACACAGCAAACCATGATGAGCGCCGGGTTATTTTTTGGGCGACTCTCAAGCCCTTTTCCAATTCGTCTAAATCTGGCCTTCCATGTCCAAACGCATTCTCAACAACTTTCCTCGCTTTCGATAAGCTATAGTTGAAATTTTTTTTTGGTATGATTGATCCGTTGAGAATGGGTAGGGCTTCATTATATTCCGTGAGAATCTGAACGCCGAGTCACCAATGATCAGAATTTTAACGTCAACGTTGCAAATAATTTTAGACTTCGTCTGGAACAACGGGGAGGAGTCCAGCATTCTATTAAGCTTCGATTTTTGTTAAATATAATAGTCATTGCAGCGACCCGGGGAACCGATATCTTTCAATGTCCAAATGTGAAACGATAACTAAACTTGCCATTCGCCCGAAATAAATCTGCTGTTCAGTGTCTGTGCAACAATAATAATGGCAAAATAAAAACTAAATTCTAAATAAAATGTCGAGCAATAATAACGAATTATCTCCATAAGAATGGCCTCATGGTCGTACTCCGCTGAATGGCTGCTCTTCCTAGCTTGTTCATCAGAAAATTATAGCATTTTAATATTTCTTTTGAAAATATATTTGGCGCAAGTTTTATGTTTACATTCTCCTTAGACAGAACAAGTGATATTGGGGATGCATTGCATTGTTTTTCATGAGCTCATCGATATAATCGGGTTATCGATAAAAAAAATACTGAAATCCGACAGGGCGAATGGCAACGAATGACAACATTTGATTTGGATGATCATTCGGCCCTTATGGAACACTAAACATTCGGCCTGAATGTATTTAAACAATGTATTTCAGTTCTTCTTATAACATTAAATCAAAAAAACAAAGTCAATTCTTATAACCATAAATGAGATCCAATCATTCAATTCAGTTCTTATAACAATCTTTAAAACAAAAACAAATTCAATTCTTACAACTATAAGATATAATCGTTCAGACAAAAGATATGCATCCGAGATCCAATCATTCATTCAAAAATAAATAATAAATAATAAGAAGAATAAGCATGTTCAAGGTAAGTCCTGCCTTGCTGTACATCCTTTCGCTCTCTGTTGAAGTGGCCGGAATATCGAGTGTTTTCTTTAAATTAATTTTGAGTACATTTTCATCTGGCGTATTCTGAAATATATGGGTTTGTGCGAAACATTAAAATGTATGGCATTATTATCATACATCATCATGAATGGCGAATAGAAACCTCATTTTTTGAAATGAGGATCCAACAAAGTAGAGAAACGGGTTACTGATCTTTTCTCATATTCCTGCAGTCTCTTTTTGACAGCTTGAATCAAAAATGTAAAAAGTACAAATTTCTTTTCCGCTTGTCTTGCGCAAGCGTTTTTTGGGCTACACCTTCGTCCAAGTGGCTCACCTCTACACTGTAAAGGTGGAGAACTATCGATGACACTATCGACACCATCGATGGTTTGGTGCTATCGAGCCGCCGTCGATGGCAGCCCTGCACTATCGATAGTTTCTGATAATTTCAGATGAGCGAAACGGATATGGAACTTACAAAAACCGTAATGTTTAAATATTTGTGCGTATCCGGCACATCAGTGGAGTCCGAGCGCATGTTTAGCAAGGCCGGACAAATAGTCTCCGACCGCCGAACTCGACTGAAGGAGAAAAACATCAACATGTTATTGTTTCTCAATAAGAACTCTTGGCTCTACAAATGAGCTACTTAAATCTATTTCTATTTTCAAAAATAGCTTAAAAGAAATGTTTTATTAATTTGTATAACACCAATAAGCTACAAATGAAATGTATTTTTATTTTATAGGATTCCCACAAACAATAAAGTTTTGTTTAATTTTCATTTAATAGCTTTTTTTACATTTAACAGCTAAAACATCACATTATCGATAACACTATCGACACTATCGACGGTTTGAGAAAAACAATCGCTCGCTATCGATGGCGCCGACTATCGATAGCTCTCCACCTCTACTACACTGTCTTCAATTGTGGCCATTGCGGCTTCTTAAACAAGAAAAAACGCGGTTAATGGGGAACTGCTTGACATTGAACGCACACAAGCGCACACACGCACACGTTAAATGAGCGAACATGCAATTGCCAAGTACTTACCAGTGGACTTTTTCGCCTAAAAACGTTCCATACTCCGTAGCCGCCAACACCAATTAGGACCAAACCAAATTTCCAAAATATAATGGATTAAACCTTGGATTCTAAGGGCTAATTAAAAAAACTTACTAACATTAAGAACACGCGCCAATACTTGCAGAGCTGCAATGACCGACGCTGAAAATATCTATAAACTCAAGATCTTATCGAAATTCTCCATTCCAACAGCCTTATCGATAATATCGATATTTCCTCGATATAATCCAAAAACTAACATTAGCGCAATAAGCAAACAATCCCATATTGAGGTCGTTCATCCCTTCCCATCTGCTCTCATCTTCATTTCCAAGAAGCTTTTTGTTTAACATAAATTCTCCTAAGCTAATATGCGCTTTGTAAAATGTAAATAAATCACAGCTGATTATAATAAATAAATAATGTTTTTAATAAAATGTGAGTGGTCTTTGAAATGTGATGAGCAGCCCTCCCTAGAAACTAGATAAGAAATACTCGGCATGCGGTCTTGACTGAACTAAATATAGAAAGAACTAAACGGGTCCTTAGGAATTTCGGTGCGGATTCGATCGAGTATTTATCAATACTTGTTCAGGCAGCAATATGATATCAAACAATTTTGGTCATGATGTACATATAAGCCAATTCGAATACACAACTTGCGAGTTTGGTTTGACAGCTATATGGTAACTAATCTGGCTCAGGGTGTATGAGACAATACAAAACCACACAATTTGTGAGTTTTGTTAATATATAATGAAATTTTTTTTTACTATCAATTGATTTTGACCGATGATTTCCATGCAGTACTTTGATTCACGAATGATCGTTTCCATGGCAGTTGTATGAGATAGTGAACCGATTTGAACCAAGCTTGGTGGGGATATAGAATATAATACTATATTCGCAACCTGTGATATATGATAATGTTGAGGAACGCATTTAAATATTTGAATTTAACGCCTATTTTCTACTTCTTATTTTTTGCCATTCAAGTCACATTTGTCTACTACGCAGTAGATAATTCCACATAACTATTCTTTGCA
>JAWNLU010000419.1:0-15185 GCA_035042165.1 Drosophila kuntzei | reverse complement strand
GGTTAAGATCGGTCTTCTATATCATATAGCTGCAATAGAACCGATTTGTCGAATATCAAGTTTTAGTATGAACAACTTTTTTGTTTATTACGATATCTTAACCGATTTTTCAGAATATGCATATAAGTTGGTTTTATACATCTGAGCAAAATTGGTTAAGATCGGTTTACTATATCATATATCTGCCATAGAAAGAATTGGTCGATAATTAAGGATTAGGGAGTAAAAATTATTGTTGTTTCTGGAACTGACCATTACAACCTATACCTTCATATTATAACCATTTTTTAAACCTCTTTTGAATCCAACAATACTTTGCCATTAATATATGCGATAGCCTACTGTTCAAACTAGCATACCTATACCTTCATATTATAACCTTTTTTCAAACCTCTTTTGAATCTAACCAGACTTTGCCATTAGTATTTAACCTTTTTTTTAAACATCTTTTGAATCCAAACATAATTTGCCAGTAGTACATGCGAAAGCCAACTGTTCAAAGTAGCATACCTATACCTTCATATTATAACCTTTTTTTAAGCCTCTTTTGAATCCAACCATACTTTGCCATTAGTATATGCGAAAGCCTACTGTTCAAAGTAGCATATTGTAACATTTTTTCAGTCTCTTTTGAATCCAACCATCTTTGCCATTATTATATGCGAAAGCCTACTGCTCAAAGAAGCATACCTATACCTTCACATTATAACCTTTTTTTAAACCTCTCTTGAATCCAACCATGCTTTGCCATTAGTATATGCGAAAGCCTACTGTTCAAAGTAGCATACCTATACCTTCATATTATAACCTTTTTTTAAACATCTTTTGAATCCAAACATACTTTGCCGTTAGTATATGCGAAAGCCTACTGTTCAAAGTAGCATACCTATACCTTCATATTATAACCTTTTTTTAAACATCTTTTGAATCCAAACAGACTTTGCCGTTAGTATATGCGAAAGCCTTCTGTTTAAAGTAGGATAACAGTACCTTCATATTATAACCTTTCTTTTAAACCTCTTTTGAATTCAACAATACTTTGCCATTAATATATACGACAGCCTACTGTTCAAAGTGGCATACCTATACCTTCATATTATAACCTTTTTTAAACATCTTTTGAATTCAATCATACTTTGCCATTAGCATTTAACCTTTTTAAAACCACTTTTGAATCCAACCATACTTTGTCATTAGTATATGCGAAAGCCTACTGTTTAAAGTAGCATACCTATACCTTCATATTATAACCTTTTTTTAAACCTCTTTTGAATCCAACCATACTTTGCCATTAGTATATGCGAATGCCTACTGTTCAAAATAGCATATTATAACCTTTCTTATTAAACCTCTTTTGAATCCAACCATACTTTGCCGTTAGTATATGCGAAAGCCTACTGTTGAAAGTAGCATACCCATACCTTCATATTATAAACTTTTTTTAACCTCTTTTGAATCCAACCGAACTTTGCCATTAGTATATGCGAAAGCCTACTGTTCAAAATAGCATACCTATACCTTCATTTATAATCTTATTTAAACCTCTTTTGAATCCAACCATACTTTGCCGTTAGTATATGCGAAAGCCTACTGTTCAAAGTAGCATACCTATACCTTCATATTATAACCTTTTTTTAAACCTCTTTTGAATCCAACCATACTTTGTCATTAGTATATTATTATATGCTTTTTTAAACCCATCTTTTGAATCCAACCATAATTTGCCATTAGTATATGCGAATGCCTACTGTTCAAAATAGCATATTATTACCTTTTTTATTAAACCTCTTTTGAATCCAACCATACTTTGCCGTTAGTATATGCGAAAGCCTACTGTTGAAAGTAGCATACCCATACCTTCATATTATAAACTTTTTTTAACCTCTTTTGAATCCAACCGAACTTTGCCATTAGTATAAGCGAAAGCTTGCTATTCAAAATAGCATACCTGAACCTTCATATTATAACCTTTCTTTTAAACCTCTTTTGAATCCAAACATACTTTGCCATTAATATATGCGAAAGCCTACTGTTCAAAATAGCATACCTATACCTTCATATTATAACCTTTTTTTAAACCTCTTATGAATCCAACCATACTTTGCCATTAGTATATGCGAAAGCCTACTGTTCAAAGTAGCATATTGTAACATTTTTTTAAACCTCATTTGAATCCAACCATACTTTGCTGTTAGTATATGCGAAAGCCAACTGTTGAATGTAGCATACCTATACCTTCATATTATAACCTTTTTTAAGCCTTTTTTGAATCCAGCCATTCTTTGCCATTATTATATGCGAAAGCCTACTGTTCAAAGTAGCATACCTGAACCTTCATACATAAAAAAACCTCTACATGAGGTAAAAGTCTAGTGACGAAAGCTTATTCTAGCCCCAAAATTTCTGATATCCAATTTTGTGACGAAATTTATTACATTTAATATATGAATTATTCTAATATTAAAAAAAAATTGTTTGGCATTCGGCACTGCGCATTAAAGTAATTTTTAGGTATAAAGAATCGTGAAATTTTTTGCGCAATGTGCCGAATGCCAAACAATTTTTTTAATATTAGAATAATTCAATAAGCCTCTTTTGAATCCAACCATTCTTTGCTATTATTATATGCGAAAACCTACTGTTCAAAGTAGCATACCTATACCTTCATATTATAACCTTTTTTTAAACATCTTTTGAATCCAAACATACTTTGCCGTTAGTATATGCGAAAGCCTTCTGTATAAAATAGCATACCTATACCTTCATATTATAACCTTTTTTTAAACCTCTCTTGAATCCAACCATACTTTGCCATTTGTATAAGCGAAAGCCTACTGTTCAAAGTAGCTTACCTTTTAATTTTCTTATTATAACCTTTTTTTAAACATCTTTTGAATCCAAACATACTTTGCCGTCAGTATATGCGAAAGCCTTCTGTATAAAGTAGCATACCTATACCTTCATATTATAACCTTTTTTTAACCACTTTTGAATCCAAACATACTTTGCCGTTAGTATATGCGAAATCCTTTTGTTTAAAGTAGCATACCTGTACCTTAATATTATAACCTTTCTTTTAAACCTCTTTTGAATCCAAACATACATTGCCGTTAGTATATGCGAAATCCTTCTGTTCAAAGTGGCATACCTATACCTTCATATTATAACCTTTTTATACCCGTTACTTAAAAATTAAGTAAAAGGGTATATTGTATTCGTGCAAATGTGCGTAACAGGCAGAAGGAAGCGTGGCAGACCCTATAAAGTATATATATTCTTGATCAGCATCAACAGCCGAGTCGATATAGCCATGTCCGTCTGTCCGTCTGTGTGAGCGCCTAGATCTCAGAGACTATAAGGGATAGAGAAACCAAATTTGGTACACAGACTTCTATAAACCCCACGCAGAACAAGTTTGTTTTAAATTTTCGATCGGACCTATATCATATAGCTGCCATATGAACGATCGTGCGAAAATCAAGTTGTGGTATGAAAAACTTTTTTGTTTTCCGAGATATCTCAACCAAACTGACAGAATATGCATTATAGTTCGTCCTTTTACACCCTAACCAAAATTGGTTAAGATCAGTCCTCTATATCATATAGCTGCAATAGAACCGATTTGTCGAATATCAAATTTTAGTATGAACACCTTTTTTGTTTATTACGAAATCTTAACCGATTTTACAGAATATGCATATAAGTTGGTTTTATACATCCTGACCAAAATTGGTTAAGATCGTATATCATATATCTGCCATAGAAAGAATTGGTCGATAATTAAGGATTAGGGTGAAAATTATTGTTGTTTCTGGAGATTTGTCAATCTGGAGAGTTTCTGGAGTTTCTGTCAATCACTCGCTGATTATGAATTTTATTTTGTCTTATACGTCCTGAATGAATTTGGTCTTAATAGGTTCACTATATCATATAGTGGTCATTGTAACAATCAGGGCGGATGCCCTTTTCTATATTTTAGGAATATTCAATATAAAATAAATGTTTTGTCGAATATTTTTTCGGGTAGTTATTACATTAAAGTACTTTTAAGGGGTTAACTTTGTTTTCAGTTATCATTATAAACTTAGAGTTTTTATATCTTTAGAATCTAAAATTCGGAAAATACTTTATATATATTCAAAGAAGTAACGGGTATCCTACAGTCGGGAGCTCGACTGTAGCCTTTCCGACTAGTTTTAAACATCTTTTGAATCCAACTATAATTTGCCATTAGTATATGCGAAAGCCTACTGTTCAAAGTAGCATACCTATACCTTCATATTATAATCTTTTTTAAACATCTTTTGAATCCAACTATAATTTGCCATTAGTATATGCGAAAGCCTACTGTTCAAAATAGCATACCTATACCTCATATTATTACCTTTTTTTAAGCCTCTTTTGAATCCAACCATTCTTTGCCATTAGTATATGCGAAAGCCTACTGTTCAAAGTAGCATACCTATACTTTCTTATTATATCATTTTTTTAAACCTCTTTTGAATCCAACCATACTTTGCCATTAGTATATTATTATAACCATTTTCTAAACCTCTTTTGAATCTAACCATACATTGCCATTAGTATATGCGAAAGCCTACAGTTCAGAGTAGCATATTGTAACATTTTTTTAAACCTCATTTGAATCCATCCATACTTTGCTGTTAGTAAATGCGAAAGCCAAATGTTCAAAGTAGCATACCTATACTTTCTTATTATATCATTTTTTTAAACCTCTTTTGAATCCAACCATACTTTGCCATTAGTATATGCGAAAGCATACTGTTCAAAGTAGCATACCTATACCTTTATATTATACCCTTTTTTTAAACATCTTTTGAATCCAAACATACTTTGCCGTTAGTATATGCAAAAGCCTTCTGTTTAAAGTAGCATACCTATACCTTCATATTATAACATTTTTTTAAACATCTTTTGAATTCAAACATACTTTGCCGTTAGTATATACAAAAGCCTTCTGTTTAAAGTAGCATACCTGTACTTTCATATTATAACCTTTCTTTTAAACCTCTTTTGAATCCAACCATACTTTGCCATTAGTATATACAAAAGCCTACTGTTCAAAGTAGCATGCCTATAACTTCATATTATAACCTTTTTTTAAAAATCTTTTGAATCCAACCATACTTTGCCATTAGTATATGCGAAAGCCTACTGTTCGAAGTAGCATACCTATACCTTCATATTATAACATTTTTTTAAACATCTTTTGAATCCAAACATACTTTGCCGTTAGTATATGCAAAAGCCTTCTGCTTAAAGTAGCATACCTGTACTTTCATATTATAACCTTTCTTTTAAACCTCTTTTGAATCCAACCATACTTTGCCATTAGTATATACAAAAGCCTACTGTTCAAAGTAGCATGCCTATACCTTCATATTATAACCTTTTTTTAAAAATCTTTTGAATCCAACCATACTTTGCCATTAGTATATGCGAAAGCCTACTGTTCAATGTAGCATACCTATCTTCCAAAAAACTTCTTTACAAAGTAAAAGTCTAGTGACGAAAGGGTTTTCCTGCCCCAAAATTTCTGATATCCAATTTTGTGACGAACGATATTAAATTTAATATATAAATTAAAAATAAAGTAAATAAATTAGTTTAAAAAAAAAAAAAAATGGCATTCGGCACTGTGCGCAAAAAGGTTGGGCTTCTTTCTACTGAAAAATAACTTTTTGCGCAGTGCCGAATGCCATGCAGGAAAACCCTTTCGTCACTAGACTTTTACTTTGTAAAGAAGTTTTTTTGGAAGATATCAGAAATTTTTTCCAATGCTTATGCTATTTACATTGTAGCTTTGTCAAAAGATGCCTTGTGTTTTAAGAAATATACCTCAGTACCATGACCATATAATATCAACTGCGCATCGACACCTTTTTTCAAAATTAATATAAAAACAATTTTTCTTCTTTTTTTTTCTTCTTTCTTATTTTAAAATGCGTTGCAGGAAGACAGAACTAGATTAATTAATTTTAAGAATTTTACGATCGCATTGTTAAATAAACAAAACCAAACTGTCTGGCAACAGTGAATATTTCTGCAAAGGAAAAAAATATCATATACTTTTGACATTTTATTTTGCTCGAAGGTTATCAATATGCAAAATTTAAAATTTTTTTAACACATCAATATTAAATGAAAATTAGTTGCAATATATTTAATACCTTTTAACTAATTAATGCGAGCATTGCCAAAAAACAAAACTAAACTGTCTGGCAACTCTGGTTATTTGAGCAATGCAAAAGCTGGTAGCTACACTCTCAAGCTCTGCCTGCTACATCTCAATGTTTGCTGCTGTACTTTGTCAATTGTAAGTGAAATGTATAATAATATAGTAATATAGTAAACCGATTTTTACCAATTTTGGTCAGGATGTATAAAACCAACGCAGATGCGTATGTTGACAGTGTGATCAAGATATCTCAAAAAACAACAAAGTTTTTCATACTAAAACTTGATTTTTGACCGATGGCTTATGGCAGTTATATGGAAAGCCTACTGTTCAAAGTAGCATACCTATACCTTCATATTATAACCTTTTTTTAAACATCTTTTGAATCCAAACATACTTTGCCGTTAGTATATGCGAAAGCCTTCTGTTCAAAGTAGCATACCTGTACTTTCATATTATAACCTTTCTTTTAAACCTCTTTTGAATCCAACCATACTTTGCCATTAGTATATGCAAAAGCCTACTGTTCAAAGTAGCATGCCTATACCTTCATATTATAACCATTTTTTTAAACATCTTTTGAATCCAACCATACTTTGCCATTAGTATATGCGTTCTAAACGCCTTTTGCACCTACGTTGCAATAGTATAGCGAGCTACCGTCAGTGATACCTTCATATTATAACATTTTTTTAAACCTCTTTTGAATCCAACCATACTTTGCCGTTAGTATATGCGAAAGCCTACTGTTCAAAGTAGCATACACATACCTTTATATTATTACATTTCTTTTAAACCTCTTTTGAATCCAACCATACATTGACATTAGTATATGCGAAAGCCTACTGTTCAAAGAAGCATACCTATACCTTCTTTATATACTTTTTTGAATACAACCATACTTTGCCTAAATCCAACCGAAAGCCTACTGTTGAAAGTAGCACACCTATTCCTTCATTTTATAAACTTTTTTTAAACCTATTTTGAAACCAACCATACTTTGCCATTAGTATATGCGAGAGTCTACTGTTCAAAGTAGCATACCTATACGTTCATATTATAAACTTTTTTAAACCTCTTTTGAATCCAACCGAACTTTGCCATTAGTATATGCGAAAGCTTACTATTCAAAATAGCATACCTATACCTTCATTTATAACCTTTTATTAAACCTCTCTTGAATCCAACCATACTTTGCCATTAGTATATGCAAAAGCCTACTCTTCAAAATAGCATACCTATACCTTTATTTATAACCTTTTTTTAAATCTCTTTTGAATCCAACCATACTTTGCCATTAGTATATGCGAAAGCCTACTGTTCAAAGTAGCATACCTATACCTTCATATTATAACCTTTTTTAAACATCTTTTGAATCCAAACATACTTTGCCGTTAGTATATGCGAAAGCCTTCTGTTCAAAGTAGCATATTGTAACATTTTTTTAAACCTCATTTGAATCCAACCATACTTTGCTGCTAGTATATGCGAAAGCCAACTGTTCAAAGTAGCATACCTATACTTTCTTATTATATCATTTTTTTAAACCTCTTTTGAATCCAACCATACTTTGCCATTAGTATATTATTATATCCATTTTCTAAACCTCTTTTGAATCCAACCATACTTTGCCATTAGTATATGCGAAAGCCTACTGTTCAAAGTAGCATATTGTAACATTTTTTAAACCTCATTTGAATCCAACCATACTTTGCTGTTAGTATATGCGAAAGCCAACTGTGCAAAGTAGCATACCTATACTTTCTTATTATATCATTTTTTTAAACCTCTTTTGAATCCAACCATACTTTGCCATTAGTATATTATTATAACCATTTTCTAAACCTCTTTTGAATCCAACCATACTTTGCCATTAGTATATGCGAAAGCCTACTGTTCAAAGTAGCATATTGTAACATTTTTTTAAACCTCTTTGAATCCAACCCTACTTTGCCATTAGTATATGCGAAAGCCTACTGTTCAAAGTAGCATACCTATACCTTCATATTATAACCTTTTTTTAAACATCTTTTGAATCCAACCATACTTTGCCATTAGTATATACAAAAGCCTACTGTTCAAAGTAGCATACCTATACCTTCATATTATAACCTTTTTTTAAACATCTTTTGAATCCAACCATACTTTGCCATTAGTATATACAAAAGCCTACTGTTCAAAGTAGCATGCCTATACCTTCATATTATAACCTTTTTTTAAACATCTTTTGAATCCAACCATACTTTGCCATTATTATATGCGAAAGCCTACTGTTCAAAGTAGCATACCTATACCTTCATATTATAACCTTTTTTTAAACATCTTTTGAATCCAAACATACTTTGCCGTTAGTATATGCAAAAGCCTTCTGTTTAAAGTAGCATATCTGTACTTTCATATTACAACCTTTCTTTTAAACCTCTTTTGAATTCAACCATACTTTGCCATTATTATATGTGAAAGCCTACAGTTCAAAGTAGCATACCTATTCCTTCATTTTATAAACTTTTTTTAAACCTATTTTGAAACCAACCATACTTTTCCATTAGTATATGCGAAAGCTTACTATTCAAAATAGAATACCTATACCTTCATTTATACCCTTTTTTGAAACCCCTCTTGAATCAAACCATACTTTGCCATTAGTATATGCAAAAGCATAAAACTTTTTTTAAACCTCTTTTGAATCCAACCATACTTTGCCATTAGTATATGCGAAAGCCTACTGTTCAAAGTAGCATACCTATACCTTCATATTATAACCTTTTTTTAAACATCTTTTGAATCCAAACATACTTTGCCGTTAGTATATGCGAAAGCCTTCTGTTCAAAGTAGCATACCTTGCTTCATACTATAACCTTTTTTAAACCTCATTTGAATCCAACCATACTTTGCTGTTAGTATATGCGAAAGCCAACTGTTCAAAGTAGCATACCTATACTTTCTTATTATATCATTTTTTTAAACCTCTTTTGAATCCAACCATACTTTGCCATTAGTATATTATTATATCCATTTTCTAAACCTCTTTTGAATCCAACCATACTTTGCCATTAGTATATGCGAAAGCCTACTGTTCAAAGTAGCATACCTTGTAACATTTTTTTAAACCTCATTTGAATCCAACCATACTTTGCTGTTAGTATATGCGAAAGCCTACTGTTCAAAGTAGCATACCTATACTTTCTTATTATATACATTTTTTTAAACCTCTTTTGAATCCAACCATACTTTGCCATTAGTATATCTATTATAATCCATTTTTCTAAACCTCTTTTGAATCCAACCATACTTTGCCATTAGTATATGCGAAAGCCTACTGTTCAAAGAAGCATACCTATACCTTCTTTATATATTTTTTTTAAACCATCTTTTAAATCCAACCGAAAGCCTACTGTTGAAAGTAGCACACCTATTCCTTCATTTTATAAACTTTTTTTAAACCTATTTTGAAACCAACCATACTTTGCCATTAGTATATGCGAAAGCCTACTGTTCAAAGTAGCATACCTATACGTTCATATTATAAACTTTTTTAAACCTCTTTTGAATCCAACCGATACTTTGCCATTAGTATATGCGAAAGCTTACTGTTCAAAATAGCATACCTATACCTTCATTTATAACCTTTTTTTAAACCTCTTTTGAATCCAACCATACTTTGCCATTAGTATATGCAAAAGCCTACTCTTCAAAATAGCATACCTATACCTTTATTTATAACCTTTTTTTAAATCTCTTTTGAATCCAACCATACTTTGCCATTAGTATATGCGAAAGCCTACTGTTCAAAGTAGCATACCTATACGTCCATATTATAACCTTTTTTTAAACATCTTTTGAATCCAAACATACTTTGCCGTTAGTATATGCGAAAGCCTACTGTTCAAAGTAGCATATTGTAACATTTTTTTAAACCTCCTTTGAATCCAACCATACTTTGCTGTTAGTATATGCGAAAGCCAACTGTTCAAAGTAGCATACCTATACTTTCTTATTATATCATTTTTTTAAACCTCTTTTGAATCCAACCATACTTTGCCATTAGTATATTATTATATCCATTTTCTAAACCTCTTTTGAATCCAACCATACTTTGCCATTAGTATATGCGAAAGCCTACTGTTCAAAGTAGCATATTGTAACATTTTTTTAAACCTCATTTGAATCCAACCATACTTTGCTGTTAGTATATGCGAAAGCCAACTGTTCAAAGTAGCATACCTATACCTTCATATTATAACCTTTCTTTTAAACC
This sequence comes from Drosophila kuntzei, assembly GCA_035042165.1. Classification (NCBI taxonomy): domain Eukaryota; kingdom Metazoa; phylum Arthropoda; class Insecta; order Diptera; family Drosophilidae; genus Drosophila; species Drosophila kuntzei. The sequence continues at coordinate 4,727 of JAWNLU010000419.1, read as the reverse complement.
TCTTTTGAATCCAACCATACTTTGCCATTAGTATATGCGAAAGCCTACTGTTCAAAGTAGCATACCTATACCTTCATATTATAACCTTTTTTTAAACATCTTTTGAATCCAACCATACTTTGCCATTAGTATATGCAAAAGCCTACTGTTCAAAGTAGCATACCTATACCTTCATATTATAACCTTTTTTTAAACCTCTTTTGAATCCAACCATACTTTGCCATTAGTATATGCGAAAGCCTACTGTTCAAAGTAGCATACCTATACCTTCATATTATAACCTTTTTTAAACATCTTTTGAATCCAACCATACTTTGCCATTAGTATATGCAAAAGCCTACTGTTCAAAGTAGCATACCTATACCTTCATATTATAACCTTTCTTTTAAACCTCTTTTGAATTCAACCATACTTTGCCATTATTATATGCGAAAGCCTACTGTTCAAAGTAGCATACCTATACCTTCATTTTATAAACTTTTTTTAAACCTCTTTTGAATCCAACCATACTTTGCCATTAGTATATGCGAAAGCCTACTATTCAAAATAGCATACCTATACCTTCATTTATACCCTTTTTTGAAACCTCTCTTGAATCCAACCATACTTTGCCATTAGTATATGCAAAAGCATAAAACTTTTTTTAAACCTCTTTTGAATCCAACCATACTTTGCCATTAGTATATGCGAAAGCCTACTGTTCAAAGTAGCATACCTATACCTCCATATTATAACCTTTTTTTAAACATCTTTTGAATCCAAACATACTTTGCCGTTAGTATATGCGAAAGCCTACTGTTCAAAGTAGCATATTGTAACATTTTTTTAAACCTCTTTTGAATCCAACCATACTTTGCTGTTAGTATATGCGAAAGCCAACTGTTCAAAGTAGCATACCTATACTTTCTTATTATATCATTTTTTTAAACCTCTTTTGAATCCAACCATACTTTGCCATTAGTATATTATTATAGCTACTTTCAAAGTAGCATATTGTAACATTTTTTTAAACCTCATTTGAATCCAACCATACTTTGCTGTTAGTATATGCGAAAGCCTACTGTTCAAAGTAGCATACCTATACCTTCATATTATAACCTTTCTTTTAAACCTCTTTTGAATCCAACCATACTTTGCCATTAGTATATGCGAAAGCCTACTGTTCAAAGTAGCATGCCTATACCTTCATATTATAACCATTTTTTTAAACATCTTTTGAATCCAACCATACTTTGCCATTAGTATATGCGAAAGCCTACTGTTCAAAGTAGCATACCTATACCTTCATATTATAACATTTTTTTAAACATCTTTTGAATCCCAACCATACTTTGCCGTTAGTATATGCGAAAGTCTTCTGTTTGAAGTAGCATACACATACCTTCATATTATTACATTTCTTTTAAACCTCTTTTGAATCCAACCATACATTGACATTAATATAGGCGAAAGCCTACTGTTCAAAGAAGCATACCTATACCTTCTTTATATATTTTTTTTAAACCATCTTTTAAATCCAACCGAAAGCCTACTGTTGAAAGTAGCACACCTATATCCTTCATTTTATAAACTTTTTTTAAACCTATTTTGAAACCAACCATACTTTGCCATTAGTATATGCGAGAGTCTACTGTTCAAAGTAGCATACCTATACGTTCATATTATAAACTTTTTTAAACCTCTTTTGAATCCAACCGATACTTTGCCATTAGTATATGCGAAAGCCTACTGTTCAAAATAGCATACCTATACCTTCATATTATAACCTTTTTTTAAACCTCTCTTGAATCCAACCATACTTTGCCATTAGTATATGCAAAAGCCTACTGTTCAAAGTAGCATACCTATACCTTTATTTATAACCTTTTTTTAAACCTCTTTTGAATCCAACCATACTTTGCCATTAGTATATGCGAAAGCCTACTGTTCAAAGTAGCATATTGTAACATTTTTTTAAACCTCTTTTGAATCCAACCATACTTTGCCGTTAGTATATGCGAAAGCCTACTGTTCAAAGTAGCATACCTATACCTTCATATTATAACCTTTTTTTAAACCTCTTTTGAATCCAACCATACTTTGCCATTAGTATATGCGAAAGCCTACTGTTCAAAGTAGCATACCTATACCTTCATATTATAACCATTTTTTTAAACCTCTTTTGAATCCAACCATACTTTGCCATTAGTATATGCGAAAGCCTACTGTTCAAAGTAGCATACCTATACCTTCATATTATAACCTTTTTTTAAACCTCTTTTGAATCCAACCATACTTTGCCATTAGTATATGCGAAAGCCTCCTGTTCAAAGAAGCATACCTATACCTTCATATTATATCTTTTTTTTAAACCTCTTTTGAATCCAACCATACTTTGCCATTAGTATATGCAAAAGCCTACTGTTCAAAGTAGCATACCTATACCTTCATATTATAACCTTTTTTTAAACCTCTTTTGAATCCAACCATACTTTGCCATTAGCATGTTATTATATCCTTTTTTTAAACCTCTTTTGAATCCAACCATACTTTGCCATTAGTATATGCGAAAGCCTACTGTTCAAAGTAGCATACCTATACCTTAATTTTATAACCTTTTTTTAGACCCCGTACTTAAAAAAAAGTACAGGGGTCTATTAAGTTTGTTTCAAAAAAAATAAAGTATATATATTCTTGATCAGCATCAACAGCCGAGTCGATATAGCCATGTCCGTCTGTCCGTCCGTCCGTCCGTCTGTATGAAAATCGAGATCTCAGAGACTATAAGAGCTAGAGACAGCAAACTTGGTATCTAGGTTCATCTATATTGCAAGCAGATCAAGTTTTTTTTAGAATTTTGCCACGCCCCCTTTAACGCCCTTAAATCCATATTTAAAATTTCATTTCTAAATTACAAGAACAATTTGCAAGCGAGAAACTGCAGATTTTTCATAGATGAAGCGTAAATAGTCCACGATCTGTGTAGAAAATTGCATTGCGATCGGACGGTAAATAGCGAAGATACTAAAATAATAAGTTGAGCTGTTTAATTGTGTGACGGTTGGCAGTAATCATAAATAAATGGCATTAATCATAAATTAATGCTGTTGACCAAACTGAAATTTGGCAAATGAACATCACAGGGCTCCTGTGGCGTAGCGTACTGGGTCGCTGAATTGATCCAACTTTATACTATCGAACTGCAGGTCGCAGGTTCAAATCCTGCCTTGGGCAGATGGTTTTTTATTTATTTTTTATAAATTGCCATGTTTTATTAATGGTTATTTTGACATAAATACTAGCATTTGATTTTAATATAAATTTTGTAATTCATTTTTCAATAAGAGTACTACAACAAATAATATTGCAATATATCAAATATCAGCAGATGGTATGGTGGCTCAAAGTGTAGAGTCTCCATACTTTGCCTTCTTCTCTTGTCATCGGGTCGCGGGTTCAATTCCCTGCCGCGCCAAATATTTTTCTAAATTTAGTTGATTTTAGATATTTGTCGGGTTCATAGTCCAGCATGAGCGTACAGTTTTTTTTTTTAAATTTAAATTATTGTGTGCTTATGTTATATTTACATATATATTTTATTAATATAAGGTTGTCAAAAAAGTCTTACGGTATTTCTGCAAGCTTGTCTTTGCAAGCGCGTAGTTCTAGTTGTATTATATGAACATGTATAATGTAACGGGTGCGATGGTTTCGAAATTCTTATATAACATCCGTCAGGGGAGACAACAAACGTTTAGCGTTATTAAAGAATTTTTCCGGGCTTTAATACGCAACGAAATCCGTTATTAGCCTCTCGTTGGGAGTCAAAAAAAATTGATGTAACAATCGTATATGTAAAATTTAAATTGTATGCTCTGATATATCGTAAAGATATCCGATAGCAAGCAATAGAAATAATACAAGATCCTAGGCGCGAAGTGTGGGCGAATGTGCGCCTAGAGATCGTCGAGTCGAAGGAAGCATAGCGGACGGGACCCTTCTGGTTCCTTAGCTCTTTCGGTGTGGGGTGGGTTTTTGCTATGTCCTCAAACTACGCCTACATAGAGTTTAATTAAAGAGTCCCTACTGAATCTAAAACAACAAAACAAAACAGAAACAAGCAGAAGGCCAAAAATCGAGAAAAAACGATATTCTTAATATAAGAAAATGACAAAAGAAGTGAAGCTTCATTCACGCTAGATATATCCATTGTTGGTGTGGGGTCCATGGTGTTATGTGGCCCCGTTTCGCTCTATACCCGCCCAGCCATTGGATTTTCTGCGCTTTTTAATTTCTTGAAAATCCCCTAAACAAAATCGTCGTTACATTTACTTAGAACTCCAGGTCATCAGGAAAACAATAGGATTTACCAAAACATTATAAACAATTTCTTTAATTCATAATAAATTCAAACAGCATATACTGCGATTGGCCTCTTAGCCATAATATTCTTAAAAAGGTAAAAAAAACTATCAAATAAAAAGAATTATAAAAATTTAAAAATATACATTATTATTTAATGTTTTTTTATCTATTCTTCTATTTCTATGAATTTAATTTCTTTTTTCTTGTGTGCATACTGTTATTGTTGTTGAAAAATGTAATGTCAGTTAACATTTAAATAAGCATACATATAGTCTGGCAACGCTGTTAAAGTACTCATTTGAATTACGTACTCGATCCTCTGTATTTGACTTTACTCTTAATTAAACGTTCAACCGAACCACATCGTTACACATTATATCCAA